>CALNHX010003092.1:0-158918 GCA_940337035.1 Agriotes lineatus | reverse complement strand
AGGAGGTTTGCGGAAAGTACCCCACATTTTGTTCCCGGCATATTTCGTCTCCCCACATCTCGTATCCGGAAACTTTGTTCCTCAATTTGTCTCCATTTAAAAAAATGAAAGATATTTTAATTTATTTATTTATTATAATAAACTTATAAGAACTATATACAGTTTACAAGAGGCAATAAAATTTTATTTTTAGTTTTACATTAAAATGTTATAGGAATTAAAATTCCTGCTTGGTTTGTAGATAATTTTAAGAATATTCTCAGTTTTTGAAAAACAAGTCGGCCTCAACAGTTACGCAAAAACTATTTTCTCATCCGGTAAACTACCCTCTTTGTTCATGATACAGCAAAATATTACTAAGAAAAGTTGTTCAGAATGAGAAATTACAGCACTATACAAAATATCAGGAAGATACATAGATTAAACCGTCATTTTTAATAAATACAATTTATTTTGTTCTTATACGTTTATTATAATAAATAAATTAATTAAAATATTTTTTATTTTTCTGACTGCATTCCGATCGCTGCACTCGTTTTTCAACATTCCTGTAATCTAGGAGACAAATTGTAAACTGTTCTCACTATTGAACAAACAAATATTGTACGCAGCTCGTACTGAAAGTGTCTTTACTGGAATTGAACGTTTCCTGGATTTGCCTACGGCTCATCTTGGAAATTTTCTACTTGTCCTGCAGTCTTACTTTCAGTACTTAAATAACTATTATATACGAAATGTTTATATTTTTATTTGTTCCTCACTTGTAAACATCAATTTATCAAGTCACTGTATTAATCAAGAAAGTTTGTTTAACAAGTTACTAACTTGTAAAATCTTTACAAGTTAACTGTCAGTTTTACATACGTGCTAATAGATAAATGATAGCGTGCAAAGCCAGAGTTGTCTTCCTTAGTATGTGTCATATTGATGAATTTAGATGCTTGTCAGTTTGACATTTTGAATAAATGGTAAATTTCTAGTTATTTACAAGTGAGGAACAAATAAAATATTCAACCATACACGCAAGGTAACAGGTTTTACTGGCTCAAGAAGGTGACTGGCGCCAGTCATATCCTTCTATTCGCCAGTAAAAACCCTCTTACCAAGCTAGTAATGTTAAATACTATAACGTCCCCTATAATCTCCTTGAGTTTATACAGTACTTCATGGAACACCCTATATAATAATTGCACATTGTTAAGACCGTTTTTGAGATATCCAATTTTTACTCTACCAGCATTTTTATCATTAGCAAAAAAGAAACAGACAGCGTCCAACTGTTTTTGTTCTGAATTAGTGATGTGTTGTTCCAGTTAGTGATGCAACTAAAAAAAAAACCGTTCGTTTTTTGAAAAAAAACCTGTTTTTTGTAAAAAAAACCAAGCGGTCTGGTTTTTTAAAATACGTTTTTTTTCAGAATTAAAGTGTAGTGAATAACAAGTAATATTCTTTGGAAAAACAAAAAAGAGATATTTCTCAATTAAAATTATACATTTCATAGGTAAAGTGAATGATAAGAGTTTATAATAACAAAAAAAAACAAATATTTTTAAAGAAAAATAGTGCATTACATTTCATAGCTAAAGTGGATATAGAAATTATAATAATGCAGTAATTACTTGATAACAGACATGGCTGACTCCTCAACTGACTCCGAGTCAGTATTCATGCCGTTTACGTCGCCCATGTCACTGTCTGATGACTCTGATGAATCGCTAACGTAACTTGATTCGTCAATCAGCTCAACAGTTTCAGAGCTGGGTCCAGCTTAAAACAACTTCCAACAGTAGGGGTGGGGCAGGGGTGCTCGCATAGACGCATGCATACGCTTTGTTGTTCTGTTAGTAATACGTAATACGAATAGGCAGTAGGTTAAAATGTTACTTTTGTCTAGTCTGTACTGTAGTTTTCTTGAACTTTAAAGTGCATGTAAAATCAAAATAAGTTGAAATTTTGTCGTTTGCTTACCTGCCGCCAACCATACCTACCAAAACGTGCCGCCAATTACAAAAATGAATAAAAAACAAAAAAACGTTTTTTGTGGTGTTTTTAGGTTTTTTATTTGATTTTAAAAAAACGTGTTTTTTTACATCACTAGTTCTGATTGGACCTGGTACAAAGGAACAAATAGGGGTCAGGATCGATTTCGATCAAATCCAAGTTTCCAGTCCAGATTCGTTTTGAGGATCGAAAAGGTCGCGAAGGCGTCAATTCTCACGAACATTCATTTCTTTGGCGTTGTGAAGGTTGACAGGGGACGGGGAATAGCAAACGATGATGGTGTTCCTTTTAGAACCTCGACACATGACAAGTTGTATGTTTTTTATCAGTTTTCAGTGATTTATGGCTTTTGGCATCTTTGTAGGTGCCCAATTGAGGTTTGAAACATAAAAACATACCGAATTACCGACTGCGTGACCACTGACCAAAACAAAGATACTATGCAATATCAAATATTCGATATCAAGTCAACTGCTTTCTTATTATGTTTTTATTAATGATTCGCTCTGTTCTATTTGTCTTTTTGCCAAGTGCATCATCATTACCCAAATCATTAACCAAAAACGTAGTGAAATTTTGAACATGTTTAATGTAGTAGATGGAAATATTGAGAAATGAGCATTCTATAGTGGTACATTTTCCTGCAAAGGGGATACAACAGCAAATTTAACCATCGTTCCACTTGCGGAATAGGATTAAAATGAACGAGTTCGCAAAAGTATCGAAACTTTTTATTGATTTCTCAAACTGGATCGAATACTTTTTGACATACGAATGCACGAGGAAATATCCACTTATATATATTTCGAATCGAGGCAAGAGCTCTTCAAATATTTAAAAAAATGTATAGGGTATTCCATTTAACGATGTCTGTGCAATTTTAGTATTTTGTGATACTAATTGGTTTTCTGTAGCAACAGATTTTAGTGGATTGAATAAAACACTACAACTTTTGTATTTATAAAGTTTTTTTTATCTCTAATCATAAACCCTATACATGTAATATATCACTTTTTTGAAGCTGCAGTATCTAGATAATATCATATTTGTCAAGTACACAGATTTATTAATACATATCATGCTGTAACCTTCTTTCAGCGAATCTCCAACTAATAGCTAAAGCAGCTGATCACAAAACATTACATAAACGTCACCATCAAATAATCGTATTTTGTTATTTGTTGTTGGTATAATCCAGAGCATAAAATCAGATTCTGTTTTCCAAATTCCACCTATTTTATTATTTAAAAAAAATCTTGTAGTGGTAGAATAGCATCTTCTTCTGTTACTTTGTTGAATATTTTGGTCTTTTGTTTATGTACACGTGTTGTGAAATATGGAAATAAATTTTGTATTCTTTATGCCACTTTATATTTTCTTGTGTTGTTTTATGTTATTGTTCTTCTGATTTTCAATTTCAATCTAATCACTTTTTTATCCTGCATAGTTTATGTGCCTCTTTATTTTTTTCAGTTCTTGTTCACTACATCATCCTTTGGATTTTATTTTTTCTTTGTAGGTCTGTCTATTCATTTACTGCGTTGGAAAATGAACTGAAATAATAATTTTAATCATAAGATTATACCTCGTCTTTTTAAAAGCAATTGTAAAAATGTTACTTCAAATAGAATTTAATATACATATTACGTTCAATTTATTGATTACGAATTATCCACCATTATCAATTAAAACAGTAATCTGGTTTTTGGTGCTCCTAAGTGACCAGTGTTTACTATTTTGAAAACTTAATTTAATAATCATTAAACGGTTAAGTAGTAGTTGATATCAATAGCATAATTATAAACTTTAAAACGCTTTAAAACAATTTCTTTTTTTTTATTAACTCCTATTTTAAACAGAACACTCGGTACATTATTACATTTTTGAATTCGGCTTGAAATTTTAGAGAAAATTAGTCTTTTTGACTAGCTCTGTATTTTGTATGGTTTCTGTAGAATTTGTAATTTTTGAAAATTTTTGACAAATGCTTAAAAATAAAAAATCACATTTTTGGCTAATTATAAGATCACTGTAAAAGGAAGTTGTATGCATGTATTACACCAGATTTTTATATCTCTGTAGAAATATTAAATTTATTATAGTATACAGTGTGTCCAAGATAAGGAGGGCCAGTATGGGGATCTCGGTAATGGTAAGAGATACAAATTTGGTTAAATGGGAAGAAAGTTGCGCAATTAAAGGACTAAAAAAATGACGTCTAGAAAACCTTGATATGATTTTTCGTTTTTGAATTATCTCAAAAAAACCGAATTTTTGGATTTTCTTTTTTATTTTTTTCTGGCGTTAATATTAAAGTTAGAGCGAAACTGATTAAACTTCTTTATAGCAACTTTTAGTGGACTTAATGATTACGTTATCAATTTTTTTGTCCGACGTTTCGTCTTCGAGAAACCATCATCAACTTCATTTTTTTAAATACGGTCCTGGTTTTTTGATGCCAAATTTGCAAAGCCCTTGTTACTCTAAATTCAACAATGTACCACATATTATGATTTAATTACGTTTCGAGCTTTTTTCTGATCATCATCAGAAATTTTTTTAGATACGGACCTGCATTTCTCATAATTTTGTAAAAATAAGTTCATACAGTAAGATAGGCGTTTTTAGATGCCTTTAAAATATTAAAATGCACATCATAATGTCATAATTCTGATACATTAATTTAATAAGCAACCAATAACTATTAACAATAAACAAAAAAAGAAATAAACAAAAGATAGACAGAAAGAATAACAAAACGAACATCGAAACCATTTAATAGGTATTAAATTTACAGAAGGTATTAAAAAAGGTTGCCATCATTCTCTATGCATAAATAACATCTTCTAACTGTAGAATCTAAAACATTATTCAGCAATACTGGAGTTATACTTTGAAACGCTTCAAGAACCAATCTTCTAAGTTCTTCTTCTATTTCAAAAAGTTAAATACCTATTACATTGTTTCAAATCTTTCAAGGCTCGTTTTCTCATTCTTTCTGCCTATCTTTTGTTCATTTATTTGTTGTTTATTGTTAATAGTTATTGGTTGCTTATTAAATTAATGTATCAGAATTATGACATTATGATGTGCATTTTAATATTTTAACGACATCTAAAAACGCCTATCTTACTGTATGAACTTATTTTTACAAAATTATGAGAAATGCAGGTCCGTATCTAAAAAATTTTCTGATGATGATCAGAAAAAAGCTCGAAACGTAATTAAATCATAATATGTGGTACATTGTTGAATTCAGAGTAACAAGGGCTTTGCAAATTTGGCATCAAAAAACCAGGACCGTATTTAAAAAAATGAAGTTGATGATGGTCTCTCGAAGACGAAACGTCGGATAAAAAAATTGATAACGTAATCATTAAGTCCACTAAAAGTTGTTATAAAGAAGTTTAGTCAATTTCGCTCTAACTTTAATATTAACGCCAGAAAATAATAAAAAAGAAAATCCAAAAATTCGGTTTTTTTGAGATAATTCAAAAACGAAAAATCATATCAAGTATTTCTAAACGTCATTTTTTTAGTCCTTTAATTGCGCAACTTTCTTCCCATTTAACCAAATTTGTATCTCTTACCATTACCGAGATCCCCATACTGGCCCTCCTTATCTTGGACACACTGTATAGCAAGGGACAAAAGTGCATCATTTGATCCCGCAAATGAAGTGATCAATAATCACTCAAGGGTTAAAAGGCACTTTGGTCCCCAGGTATATACGTTATTTTTTGCACTTCCAGATCACAAATGAAATAAATCTGATTTTGCTGGTTTTAAAATTTATATGTTCGATTCGGATAAATGGACGGCTTTGGAAATGTAGATGAGTAACTAAGGTAATGTTGTAAATAACGTCATTTTGAAGGACCAAAGTCCTACTTTTAATCCCGGCGGGATTAAATAAAAATTTAATCCTTCAGAGATTAAAAGTAGGTCGTTTAGTCCTTTAGTCCCGGGAGTGCAAAAAATATAATATTGCACCTCAACTATTTAGCTGCTATTTCGTCCCATAGTTAACCTCAAGAATAATGTGATAAGTATGTGTTAAAAATAAATTTTATTTGAAATCGGAATTAAATTATCTCGAAATCAGCATTAAAGTACCTCGAAATCAGCATTAAAGTACCTCGAAATCGTCATTAAAATATGAGACATCGGCATTAAAGTAATTCATTGTTTCACGACTTTTTTGTAAGTGGCGAGGCTACAGATAAACGTCACTGACGTTAACATAACCTACAAATGTTGGTTAAACTGTTGTAATTTCACGATTTCTCGATTTCAAATAAAACATAATGTATTCCTCGGCACTGAAGTTCCTTTTTGTCCCTCATGTGGTTTATTTGAATTGGCCCTACGGGTCTCTGCAACTAAATCCACATTCGTGATAAAAAGCTAAGCTTCAGTGCCTTGGTATACAATAGTAAAGTACGTTTTTTTTCTATAGTAACTATCAAAGTGTTACAATGTTGGTAGATATGTGAGTAAAACGCTAGGAAATTATTATACCTCGTGTTGGTAGAACTTTTTCAAAATTATGGCTATGTGTCAATTTTGAATGTCAAAGTTTCTTAATTTGAACTCTTGACAAATTTCATTTTTTTACATGGAATTAAACGTTCATTATGTTTATTTTCAAATATTGTGAGTTTAATAATTAATAAATTTTGCAATATTTTACCATTACTATGCTGTTTGTTTTACCTACTATTATGACATATCTGTCAAAATGACAAATAATTTTTTTAGTGGAAAAAAAAGAACTAAAAATGTATGTACCAACATTATTAAAACTAGGGACCCTGCAGGAATGTAACTTATCCCCTAGAAAGTTGACCGTGAAAATTATTATAGCAAAAAAATAGACTATATTATATTATCATGAGGGACTAAAGTGCATTATTTAATCCCGCGAGTGGAGTTTGTTGCTTCGAGGGCCAAGCCCGAGGGCAACAACCATTCAAGGGATTTAAGCACTTTAGTCTCGAGGTATATACGCTATTTTTTGCACTTTTGGGAACATTATCATCAAACATTCCAAAATTTGGAATCTGTCAATTTGGAAACTGACAATTACAATTTATTAAAAAACTGAATTGCAGCAGGTCCTGGATAGCCTGTATCAGTTGGCAGTACTGAAGTGTATTGTCAGTATATGTCAAATTCGAGATTTGCAGGTTAAGTTTTGCGTCAGTGTGTGTCAAACGACAAACAAAACCTAACCTACTAACCTCGTGTGTACATAGATTTTTAAATGAGCTACTTTAGTCCCTGTTCACCATTATTATTAAAGTACTAAACTCTATTCACTATACTCCCGGATTGTCAATGTCAAAATCCAATTAAAAACAATCCTTTATATCATGGTTAATACTTCTAAGTCAAGCTATGGGTAACTAGAAACAATTAATAAAGCTACTAATGTCAAAACTATAAATTATAGGTTATATTTCGAACTGACTTAAGGAAAAATAAATAAAACTTACCAGGTAACAAAAACCCAAATTTTCAAAATTACACTTTTGCGTTGTCCAACCTAGTAGTAACAAAAAAAACCAATAGAAATTCAACAGTGCTACCATAAAACGTCATTTTTGACAATCCGGGACCATAGTGAACAATGATGTATCAAGCGTATTTTAATCACATAAAAAATATAAATTCATAAAAATATTAGCATTTACAGAGTCAAATAGAAAACCGTGTTTAAATTTGTAGGTGTTACCTTAATTACAGAAAAAGGCAATTTTTAATAATTTTTTTTATTATCAGCAAACATATTTCAACAGACAATGGTATTCTAACACAACTTAACTAAAAAAAAGTGAGAAAGAAGAATACGTATAAAAATTCACACCACCCTAAAACTATACAGAATTAGTGCAACATGAACACATTAGGGTTACTAAGTATAGCAGAATTTTCATCAATATTATGTTCTCCGTTACTGTCCTCACTGTCTAATTCATTATACTACTGGAACACTTGCTGCTCAAGAAACTGCCTGTTGATCTAACCGTATTTGAGCAAGTTGGTTTTTGATCCATCATGCAAAAATAGTAGCGTGCAAACTAACGTCACGTATTTATTTTTAAATACAAATAACTTCCGCACAAAACATCCCACCGCAGCGAAATTTTAAAAACCGAGTTATTTTTAGATAGTTTGAAGGTAGATGAAGGATCAACCATAAATCTTAACTGGAGGGGGAAATATTACACGCGCTTCGAACATTTCCGTCTCTCAGACGTAACGTTAGTACTTAAGGGTTAAACATTAAAAATGTAATGCATTATTGATCTGGGGAGGATTACCATAAATTTACACCATTATTTTAGTGCACATTTGACCCATGTTGCCCAACAATAGCTTATAACTATGACAATGACACTCAACACTGTGAGACAGAACAAGAAGTGCATCCCTTGGTTACCTGATTCCTCAATAATGCTGTGATTATGACGTCACATCCCACATACATGCAGGTTATTCTTTATGAAGACATCAACAATGTGGTTCTCAGTATATAAGGAAATAACGTTCCTATCGATTGCTTTACTAGGAAAATAATAATATGCAAGGTGATTCACTAGGTTTTCAGGAGCTGTAAGAGATACAAGGTTGATTACATTGGGGCAAAATTAGGGAATTAGGTACTAAGTAATAATTAGAAATGGAATCCTGTCTAGCCCACTTGGTTTTTGATTTATTATGAAAAACAAACATTTTCCTACTTGCGTTTATTGAATGAAAGAATAAAAAAATTAGGCTCAGGGCCCCGCGGGGTCTGCGGGTACCAAGTTACATTATGTATTATGTTGTAAGAATTAAATTATTTTGCACTCATCAGTTACAGCGATCTTTGGCTATAACGACCAAATTTCACCGGTCTCTTTGATGTTGTTATAACCGGATTTTACTGTACCATCTGGCATTACTGAACGCCTTTAGTTGTTGCAATTTATGTCAGTTGCAATCTTTGTACACTGCTGATATTTCAACTCGATCCATTTATTTCCGTTAACTTCTTGAAATAAAAATTTAAATAATTGCTCTTTGTTACAGGGTTGAAATTACCTGAGAATAAGAAGGCTGACTCGCCAGTGTTATGTAAAACACCTACTCGAAGAGATACTCCATCCCGAAACTCCAGCCGAGATGAAACCAAACCTCAGAGCAGTCACAAACGTAACGAGAAATCTAGTGGTTTTAAAACACCATCAAAGTTTTTGCAAGTTCCTGAAGTTTCAACAACTAGTGTTCCTAAGTCAAAAACACCGGTTGAAGCTAGTTTGAGTTGTCCAACAACTGCTTCTGTAGGAAATGTCGTGACGGAGAACAAGAGGGTGTTAACAAATAGGCAATCGAATAGCAGCGAGAAGAGTTTCATCAGCAGGCCCTCAAGCAGCAGAAGTCGACAAACAGACAAAGAAAATAATTCCAACAGTTATGTAGATTCTGACATTACAAAAAAATCATTTATGCAGCTGTGCTTGAATATCAACAATTTTAAAGCGGTAGGATCATCAAGTCATGATAACAAAGCCAATAAACCGTTGTTTTCTGTCATTGCCGATACTGTTTCCAACATTCCTGATACCGTCAATGATTTTGATGAGGTTGTAAAGTCATTTGTAAATGAAGCGTCTTTGAAAAAATCTCAAGTTTCCACAAACCATCAAAGGATAAAAAAGCCAGTGCGACCACGACCAAAGGCTGACTTGAAAATGGAGAAAATAAAGACATTGAGAAGCAATATCAAAGCAAAGTTAAGATATAGAAAACCAAATGAAGTCAAAATGTTATCCAAGAAGAAAAAACCAGAAACTGTAGGTCATGCTAAAACATTAAAAATTAGTAAAATAAATGGACTATTAGAAAGAATTAAATTTAAAAAGAGAAACAAGGAAAAAGAGAGTAAAACGTCTAAAAAACTTAGCGCAAAATCGGCTAAGGATAATTATAAAAAGAAAAATTATGCAAGCCCACAGCGTATAAACAGGTTAAGAAGCAGAGGGCGTTTAAAGCGAGTCGGAATTAAATCAATTCTGTTAAAGGAAAAAAGAAAGAAAGCCATAAAGAAAAAAGTGAAACAAATTGTATCACAAGAGTTACAAGAGATTAAAGTAAAAGACTTCATAAGTGCTGAATTAATTCAGCACGGATCTGAAAATAATCCGCTAGCAGGTGTTATTAAAGATGTAAGTGATACAGTTACTATTAGGAACAATGAAAGTGCAGTTAAGCAAGAAAAATCTGAATTAGTACCACCGTCATCCATCAATTTAGCATTTTCTCCATTACGATTCGGTAGGCTTAATAAGTCTGACTTAGATTTCCTAAAGAACCTCACACCGGAACACAGGAAGGCGATATTTGAAAGCAAAAAATTCCTGATGGGCAAAATGAAGGAAACCACTATTAGCTCGATGCCGTGTCCTACAGCATCGGTAACAAAAACTGCCATTAGCTTTATTAAAAATGATACGAAAGAAACATATACAAACACTCCACATGAACAGAAAGACTTGTCTGTTGACAAAGGACTGCAAATACTTGAACCAAAAGTAGTTCCTTCATGTTATACGTTTGAAAGAAGCGAAACACATTCAGACAAATTACACAAGCTAAATGAGGCACATGAAAATGTCAGCAAAATTGTCAGATCAGTATCGTGTATCAATATCTCTCTGCAAACCGAAATTGAACCTCAAGTGAGCCGGCCGTGTTCTGAAGATTTGGAAGTCGATCAGTTAATGAGTCGCAAGTTAGGGAAAAGTCGAGCAATGCAGATTGACAGCGAATCACCAGATTTTGCTACTGGCGAAACGTTAACTGAAGCTCATCCAGGTATGTCAATATTTGATAGTTTCAAAAATGCATTTACTTTTTGAATTTTAAAAATTTTAAAATATGCTCAAAATATTTCATTTCTGTTCAATTTAATTATTATTGCAACATTCCTGGTACAAATTGTATATTTTTACTCTCCATTTGTAACCAGACGTAATTTTGGCAAATTTTTACTTGAGCTCAAGATTATTAAGTTAATTTTACCACTTGCGGATAGCTCCCAAGGTTCGTAAACAGCTGAAATAAGAGATAAGTTCGAGTCTAGAACAGATGTTTATTTTCTTTAACTATTGTACAAAATAAAATGTTTTTTAAAATTATTTACAAAAACAAATAATGATAAATTACCCTGGCGTCTCGTGCGGCCCAGGTAGAGCTGCACTCGCTGATAGTAGATATGGACGATCCGCCCCTGGTCCTGTAATTAGATCAACATTTAATAATCCAACCTGCTTGCAAACGTATGGTCAGTGAAGCAGTGCAACGACATACTGTATGATAAATTGTGGTACGGGGAAATTTGGAAACGAGTAGTACACTGCCGTGGTTTAAATGTTTGCGCTACCCCACTTCAACTGTTTGCAACCACGCCACTTTGGGTGCATTTTTGTAAGGTGATGATCACTGTACACACGTATAATCTATTGCATTGAACGCAGGAAGGAGTTGATATTCCACGCATTTCTTAAATTTTGCCATTCATAGATTTGTGGTAATTTTTAGCCTATATTCAATATTGTCATCCAGAATTAAATTACATCTAGGTAAAAAACCTGATGTAAAGATTCTAGCTGTGGCCTACCCATTCGCCGGATTTTATACGTCAGATTTTGGCTCGCCGGAATTTGTTTCGCCGGATAACTATTTCACTGGAAAGCTTTTCGCCAGATTCAGTTTCACCGGATTGTATGGTGCGTGTCATATAACAAAATTCGGCAAAGTACTGTGTCTCGTTCTAGCCTGTTTAGGTTAGTTGCAGTCTTTGATAATTTTATTCCCTACCACGGCCGGTGTTTTCCCTACGATCAGCATAGTGTCCTCGAACTTGATAACCGGAGACGTACCTTTTTAAATTCTTCACTATTTATGGCAGCGTTATTTTTATTTTAGAATGACACATCTTCCTTGGCATTGTAGCCTAGGGGTTGTAACAAACCCCCTGACCACCATTTGTAATGTAGCGATTAGGCTACTGATTTTTAATTAAATAAAACACCCACGAAGGTTAAAAAGTCATATATTAAAAGAAACCAAAACTGTGGAACAATTACAATTGCAATAACCCCATTTGCTTATGGTATATGTTTGTAGTAGGCTTTATAAAAATGATTGAACAGTTATACTTAAATTTGGAACATAATTACACCCTGGAAGGGAAGGTACACTTAGAGCCACCCTGCATTTAGTTTGTTAATAGAATATCATGAATTTCTGACCTGCTATCCGGTCGTCGCTCGCTGGCGTTGTAGTTTAATTTAATTTAGTCCCTAGCTCCCTTATTTGATCCTTTAGAATTGGCAGGCACGGCACTGGTTCACATACATTTTAAAGAGAAATTTTGAATTCGGACTTATTTTAGCACGGGACGCGGCGTTTGATGACGGGGTTTTGTAATTCGTTCGTGGGACTCTGGAGACTTACATTTTGATTTAGTTACGAAGTTTTAGCGCCAAAGTGCTGTACGCGCTGGTTTATAATAATAATAATAATATTTATTGATCCATTACAGTTACAGTACAGCATAGGACAAGTCAAAAGGATGGCAATAAGCAAAAACAAATGTCATTTCGAGTAGTACTGGACAAACTAATTAATAATTAACTTTTGTATGGAAAAAATCATTTACACTATACAGTATACATTTGGTCATTTGATGTTTCAGTTTATATTTGAATTGTGTTAAGGGTAGTGATTTAATTTGCTGAGGGAGGTAGTTGAACAGTCGAAGGCCATCCAATTTCCTACTGGTCTTCAATAATCTGTGGGCTGGTATCACCAGGTCATCTTTCCTTCTTGTGTTGTAGGTGTGATAGTCACAATTTGCTGGTAGATCCGTAAACTTGGTTTTAGTGTTACACAAAAGCTGATACACGACAATGGAGTATAGGGTCATTATCCTGTATTGCTTAAATAGGGGTTTACAGGAAACGACACTGGAGTTAATATTGGCTATGGTTCTTACCGCTTGTTTTTGTAGAACAAAAATCTTTTGAAGATCTGATTGTGTTGCAGTGCACCACGATATTGTACCGTATAGTAACAAGCTGTGGAACAGTGCATAGTAGGTTGATAACGCCGCTGTTTCATTAACACTTTTTCTAATTCTTCGTATAGCATATATTGTTTTTGATAGTTTCGTTATCAAGTAATTTATTTGTGATGTCCACTGCAATTGAGGATCAAGAAATATTCCTAGGTATTTTATGGGTTCGTTATTAGCGTCCTGGGGATGTCCAAAATTTAGCGTAACTGTCTTCTCCCTGTTCAAAACTAAATCATTAGCTCCAAACCACATTTCAGCTTGTTTCATAATTAATTCTTTAGTTTCCACTCGGTTGTTAGGTAAGGTTCTGGCAATAAAAACTGTGTCGTCAGCAAATTGGATAGTAGTGGCATTTATGTTGTCTGGAAGGTCATTTACACTTAACAGAAAAAACAGGGGACCAAGTATGGAACCTTGAGGTACTCCTCTATTCACTGCTTCAGGTTCACTAAGCTGATTGTTATGGAAAACTCTTTGGTGGCGATCTCTGAGATAGGAACTGACAAGTTTAATTAATTTACCGCGGAACCTCGGATAGAACTAACTCTCCGGTTTGCACCTTCCCTCAAGGAAGGTTTTCCAAACCCCCCTCGGTTTGGGCCGTTTTCATGTCGTACTTCACCGTTTTTCCAAATTGCATAAAGTTGACTTATTCTTCGCGGGCTCTTGGACTTGCTAATTTTGCAATTCTCACGTTTTGCACGTGAGTGCCAGTCGATGGTAATTTTGCTTTCTTTATTTCTCTGGAACACGTTTAGCACCGGATATAATGCGATCGTGTCTTCAATGTTACAATGTAGCGTTTTGCATTCTTAATAAATGAACTCTGCAGGTTAGGTGATTACTCATGGATCACATGCTACACTGTTAAATTGTAAGTCGAGGTCTACTCATATTGCTATAGTCTATTTATAGAATTTGAGAACTTAATCTCTACATCATCTGTTACAGATCACGTAAGATGTTCTTCATCATCATCGAATGCACAATCAAGTAATACGTGGTCACTGAAAACGGTTGAAAGTGACCCGGAATCGAGCAACTGCACTTCAAAGCCCGACCTGGAAATTGCCTGTGTCAGCCCAAGTTGTGAACCGGAACTTCAAGTAAGCGATTCGGTTGTTGAAATAACAAGTTCTACAAAGGAAACGAATATGGAAGTATGCCAAAATGGCTTTAACTTTTCTAAACCTGATGCGAATCAGCCGGAAATAATAGACATATCCACGATTCAGCCAACAACTTGCGACTATGTACAACTGGATATCGGCAACGAGCAAGAAGTTAAGTCTCTACATCACTATCTCACACAGCCAGCAAGAAAGGCGAGGAAAAGGAGCCACGAAAGTTCTCCTAGCACCCAACAGAATTGGGAAGAGAATTTTGAAACTGAGAAATCTTCTAAGACTGATCGTAGGACTTCACAGTCGCATACCATTTACCTTTCCAACGAGAATGGGGCGATATTGAGCGCTTACTATTTGGACTACACTCTTATTATAGTCCAAGAATTGGTGGTTAGTTTTTGGAATCAGACTCCTTTGGGAAACGTTCTAGGAACGCAACATATGTGGATTCCCAAAGGTAAAATTCAGAGGTTAGTTTTGGGGAATGGATGTGTGCATAAGGACTCTTCAGAGACTGTAATTAGTCTGGAAACCTCAATTGCATATGTAGAACTGTGGACCAAAGAACATAAATCCGATAAAAGGGAGCGACCTGTCGCCGATATTTTCGTTACTATCTATTTCAAAACGAATCGTAGTGGTCCTGAAAAAAAAGTGCTGCAACTAGAGAATATTAATGGGTAAGTTCAACTTATAGTTGCAGGTGTGACAAATGACTTGGTTGTAGGTAGAAGCGTAGTTATATTTTTTGCACGATAGAACGATTTTACTTAGTTACCGTGTTTGTTGCCAAATCAGTAAGTTAGGTTAGGTTTTGCGTCAGTTTTGATACAGACTGACGCAAAACCTAACCTGATAACCTCGAATTTGACATAGACTTACAGTGCCACCCACATATGTGGTATAATGTCATTTTACTGACGTTTGAAGAAAAATACATTTCTATCTTGCAAAAAACGTCATAAGCATCACGAACGTTAAGGAATTACCGATCTCAGATAATAATTGGAGTCGTCGCTTTGCTCCTCCTCCAAACAATTGTCTTCGATCGGTAAAACGTTCGTACTGTTCTTAATACTTAATATACTATTGTTTCAGATATGCTAGTGATGTGCAATATATCGTTTTAAGGAATTCTCGTAACATAATTGTCAGCTGGAATGTCAATGCTGATAGTGTTTCTTCCACTTTGGTGCACTGCTATCAGTTATCTCCTGATTATCAAACCGTCACTAGCATTAGAGTGATGCAGGCTGTGAGCCATTATGTCTCATCGTTACATAATATCGAAGGTATTTTATTCAATTTCATATTTATTTCTGCATTTCAATAGATTCGATTATTTGGGGTAATGACCGGGAGGAGGTACACGATTAATTGAAAATTACGGATAATACCAAAAAACTTGAGCATTATCGGTAATAAATAAATAAAGACTTCGTACCATAATAGTAGTTTGTATACCAAGGCACTGAAGTTTAGCTTTTTATCACGAATGTGAATTTAGTGAACCATATGAGGGTGCATTATGTTTTTTGTTAAATTGAGAAATACCGAATTTACAATTTTTAACCAGGTTTAGTAGGTTATGTTGACGTGTACCTATCGCCCCGTCGCCTACAAAAAGTCGTAAAACAATGGATTACTTCACTGCTCATTTTTCGTATTTTATTTGACGATTTCGATGTTCTTCACTGCCGATTTAAAAAAATTTACTTTATAGTAGGTGTGAATTGATGTGTCAGTTACACCTCGTGATAAAGTTTGGCCATATGTTGATAGCTCTTCTTTAGGATGTTCTTAAAGGATTTTAAAGGGGTGCCAAAGTGGCCATGCAAGAAAAAACAAAATGGCGGCCATTTTTTAAATAATTTTTTTTTATTAGTTTTTCTCACATAACTCAAAAATGAAAAGCGCCAGAGAAGAACTTTTCGAATAAAAAATGTGCATAATATTGGCTACAACTTTGTTATTATAATTTATGGAGATTAATAATGTCAATAATAATGCATGATTTTAAATTATTAGAATAATAAAAAATCAGTCAGTCGTAAAATCTTTAATATAGTAATCAGTTTACAAAACATTCATTTCAAACAAAACCTGTATACTCACTTAAAAATATTATAATATTGACTATTCAATTCACCTATCATCTGTCAAAAAGTGCCCAATAAAAATCCAGAATTTGACGTTTCTTGACCAATCAAAAAAATATCAGCGGATATATCTTCCTAGAAGGTATTCAAGTGACTATTTTAAACAAATGGGATTTTTATTAGAAAAAGTCATTATTAGGGCTCGGTTACTATAGAAAATGCGTAGTTTGTTGCTAGATTTACTGAAAACTAATTTGAAAAAGTAGTTTGGTTCATTAAATAGTCCCTCGAATGCCATTCTTAGTCAAAGTTAAGTAGATTATTTTTGCGGTGGTATCACTACTCATGTCCATTGAGCTTGGGATTAGGACTCGTGCTATTGCACTCGTCCTAATCGTACCAAAGCGCAATGGACATTCGTGACACCACCACAAAAATAGTCGACATAACTTTGACTACTCATGGTATTATAAGTGACTATTGACAAAGTGTAGAAACTATTACGACCATTTTTCTTAATTTATGCACATCCCATTTTATTGTAGTAAATTTAAAACAATGTAATTTTTATGAGGGTAAGTTGATGACGAAATTTAACATATTAAAATAAAAGACGAAACAGCACCCCAGAAGGGGTGAATACTGTGTTTCGTCAATTTAAAATATAACATAGCACAAGCATTGAGCAATATGGAACGCAGAAAGTAAATGAATTTTTGATAAAAGCATGCAAGGTTGTTTCCTTACGTTGTTATCATACTGCGCAGTCGGTGTGAGAATATAAAGCTTGCTATTAATTGACGCAGGGTTGTATTAAATGAAAATTTTTAAAAGTTGTAATGACAAAAATATGAACAGGTTTAAGGGGTGTTTATAAATGAACAGATTTGAGTAGTGCATCACAAGAAATATTTATTTGAAAAGGTTATGGTAAATTGAACTTAGATTGTCAATGTCAGTTTTATAATTAATTGTTGTAGGGCTTTTTTGTATTTCAATCATTTCTACGCAACGGCGTTTTTTTTAATTGCTCTCTTTATGTAAGATAGTGGGTGTATTAAAATTAATAGTAGTTTGTATACCAAGGCACTGAAGTATAACTTTTTATCACGAATGTGGATTTAGTTGCCGAGGCCCGTAGGGCCAAGGCAAATAAACCACATGAGGGATAAAAAGGAACTTCAGTGTCGAGGTGTACACTATGTTTTATTTGAAATCGAGGAATCGTGAAATTACAACATTTTAACCAACTTTTGTAGGTTATGTTCGGTCGATTGACGTTTATCTGTTGCCTCGCCACCTACAAAAAAGTCGTAAAACAATGGATTACTTCACTGCCGATTTCTCGTATTTTAATGACGATTTCGGCGTACTTCACTGCCGATTTCAAATAAAAGTATGTAAGTGTTTAATTGCGTGATCAGTTAAGGCTGTTTTATAGGATGAGGGTGAAATGTTGTTATTTTTGACAGAATATATATGTTGACTGATTCTATTTTTTAATAATTGCTTAGTTTGACCAATATATGGGGAGTTACAATTGTTACAATTAAGTTGGTAAACTACTTGAGATTCCATGTAAGTTTCAGTTTTATCTTTTAAATTAGTAAAAAACAAATTACCTAGAGTATTGTTGTTCTTAAATGTAGTTTTGATATTTTTTATTAAGTTCATTTTTAATTTTTTCAGCAAGTATAGGAATATATTGAATTGATACATATTTGTTTTGTGAAGATGTGTTTGAAATATTAAAATTGTTGCCTAGGCAGTTGGGTTGTAAAGTTTGTTTTGGTTTTTAATTTTATTCATTCGGTAGTTAATGTGTTTTTTAATAAAATCAATAGGATAATCATTTATAACAAGAATATTAGTAATTAATTCTAAATTTTTATTATGAAAATGTTTAGAGGATAATTGAATTGCTCTGTCAACTAAACTGTTTATGACACTAAATTTATATTTGATTGTTGTATTAGAGTTAAAATTTAAATATCTATTTGTTTTTATGCTTTTTCGGTACCAATTTGTTAAAATTTATCCATTCGGTTGTCTGAATAATGGGAGGTCTAAAAATTTAAGAAAGCATTTTTTAATACTTTTGAATTATTCGCATATTACTTTTCAAAATCATAAATATAAAAATCAATTTTTAGAGATTCAAAATAAAACTGCAATGAGAAATTTAACTTTAATAATAAGAGACAACTATAGCTATTTAAACACTCTAAAACAAAAACTTAAAAGTATGCAGGTTTGTTTCAATAATTTTACTAATAAAAATGTAGTCATAAATTTCCTAGCAACTAAAATAAAACAGAATTTAAATTTGAGAACTGTATTACACCAACTCTTTAAAAACAACCAATCTTTTCCCAGTAAAGGCAATCAAACAATATCAAATGTTTTAAAACTAAATCATCCTCTGCACACCAATCTATCAAATAATGAAAACCCAAATAATTTCATTCATAACTTAACAGACATTAAAATTCCAGAAAATTTAATTAATATTTTAAAATTAGGTCCAAAATTCAATCATTATAATCCTAAAAACAATTTACCCATCGAAAATATAATTTGCAATATTGAAAACGGAATTCGTGATTTAACACAAACTGAACAAAATTCTATTCGCGCTAACATTTGTAATATTTTAACTAATTTTAAACAATAAAAATAATCAACAAAATCTTACTTTCACACAATTACAATATAACAAAGAACTCACTAAAAATATAAATGAAACAAACATTTTTTTTTAAACAATAATAAAGATCTTATTGTAGCATCTGCAGATAAAACACAAAAGACAGTTTTAATGACTAAATCTGATTACCATGATAAAATGTAGTCTCTTTGTACACAAATATACCGATTGATCTTTCCTTAAACACTATAAAAAATAACTGGAATAGAATTAAAAAACATACAAATATCCCACTAAATGAGTTTATTCAAGCTGTAGAATTTGTATTAAATACCACCTATTTTACATACAATAATGCAATTGATTCTCAAACTTTTGGTTGTGCAATGGGTTCACCTATAGCTTCAACAATTGCTAATCTCGTAATGGAAGATATCGAGACAAAAATTCTTAGTCAAAATACCAACTTCTCTCTTTATTTAAGATACGTGGACGACATCATAATGGCAACAGACACTCAAAACAAAACTTTTTTAATCTCTTTAATAATGTACACCCCAGAATTTACAATTGAAAATAATGATTCCAATGCCTCCTTAAATTTTTTAGACCTCACATTATTCAGACAACCGAATGGATAAATTTTAACAAATTGGTACCGAAAAGCATAAAAACAAATAGATATTTAAATCCTTATCTAATAGACGTGTCTGTCTGGGACGCTGTTTTGTCCGGGACGCTGTTTCAGCAGCCAAACCGTAAGAGATAGAGAAAAAAGTTATTAAAGTTATATGTTTGGAATGGTCATGTCAGCCCAGGAACCGAATTTCAGTCACGTGACACTTCCGGTTTTCGAGAAATCACGTGATTTCCGTCTGTCCGGGACGTTGTTTTGTCCGGGACGCTGTTTCAGCAGCCAAACCGTAAGAGATAGAGAAAAAAGTTATTAAAGTTATATGTTTGGAATGGTCATGTCAGCCCAGGAACCGAATTTCAGTCACGTGACACTTCCGGTTTTCGAGAAATCACGTGATTTCCGTCTGTCCGGGACGCTGTTTTGTCCGGGACGCTGTTTCAGCAGCCAAACCGTAAGAGATAGAGAAAAAAGTTAGTAAAGTTATATGTTTGGAATGGTCATGTCAGCCCAGGAACCGAATTTCAGTCACGTGACACTTCCGGTTTTCGAGAAATCACGTGATTTCCGTCTGTCCGGGACGCTGTTTTGTCCGGGACGCTGTTTCAGCAGCCAAACCGTAAGAGATAGAGAAAAAAGTTATTAAAGTTATATGTTTGGAATGGTCATGTCAGCCCAGGAACCGAATTTCAGTCACGTGACACTTCCGGTTTTCGAGAAATCACGTGATTTCCGTCTGTCCGGGACGTTGTTTTGTCCGGGACGCTGTTTCAGCAGCCAAACCGTAAGAGATAGAGAAAAAAGTTATTAAAGTTATATGTTTGGAATGGTCATGTCAGCCCAGGAACCGAATTTCAGTCACGTGACACTTCCGGTTTTCGAGAAATCACGTGATTTCCGTCTGTCCGGGACGCTGTTTTGTCCGGGACGCTGTTTCAGCAGCCAAACCGTAAGAGATAGAGAAAAAAGTTATGAAAGTTATATGTTTGGAATGGTCATGTCAGCCCAGGAACCGAATTTCAGTCACGTGACACTTCCGGTTTTCGAGAAATCACGTGATTTCCGTCCGTCCGTGACGCTGGTCCGTCCGGGGCGGTCTTTTTTGTTTTATTAAATGAGACATTTGTCTCACTGGACTGCTAGTTTTAACTCTAATACAACAATCAAATATAAAATTAGTGTCATAAACAGTTTAGTTGACAGAGCAATTCAATTATCCTCTAAACATTTTCATAATAAAAATTTAGAATTACTAATATTTTTGTTATAAATGATTATCCTATTGATTTTATCAAAAAAACACATTAACTACCGAATGAATAAAATTAAAAACCAAAACAAACTTAATCAATCTATATCTTTACAACCCAACTGCCTAGGCAACGATTTTAATATTTCTAACACATCTTCACAAAACAAATATGTATCAATTCAATATATTCCTATACTTGCTGATAAAATTAAAAATGAACTTAAAAAATATAATATCAAAACTGCTTTTAACAACAACAATACTCTGGGTAATTTGTTTTTTACTAATTTAAAAGATAAAACTGAAACTTACATGGAATCTCAAGTAGTTTACCAACGTAATTGTAACAATTGTAACTCCACATATATTGGTCAAACTAAGCAATTATTAAAAAAAATTTTAGACCTCACATTATTCAGACAACCAATTTTTTGACAACTGATGAAGCAATCATAAATTGCGAAACGTTTTGAAAACTGATTACTATATTAAACATTTTACGACTGATTGATTTTTTATTATTCTAATAATTTAAAATCATGCATTATTATTGACATCTATCGGTTTCAGGATATTAAGCCTTTGTTTACATATACAAAAGTAGGCTGGTAACTAGGTCATAACTTATCTGTAGGGTTAAAGAATATTACCCTACATGGCAACCATAACCATATAGCAACCGATAAACTATTGAACAAATCACGGATGTTATGAATCATAACTGCCTTAGAAGTTTTAAAATCCTAGGAGCTCGGATTTCAAAACATCTGCGGCAGTTATGATACTCATAACATTCCTAGATATGTTAATAGCTATATTAATCTCCATAAATTATAATTTAAAATTTTAAATGTCATTTGACAATTTGAATTTGTTCCTTATCATTTTGTGGGTAAAAAATTTAATTGTTTTTCGGGTTTACCATTACAATCGCCCGTTAGTAAATAGGAACTCATTTACAGCAATGTAACTCAAAAGCGGCCACTTATTTATCTCAAAATCTTAAGTAATAACAGTGTAATTATTTATCTACCATCAGAATATAATTACAGATACGTTGTAAGACAAATCACTTATTTTTATAAGATCATTGCAGAGTGCTCCTAAGGAGCAGAAGTGAATAGTGGTAACGACGTCGATAGTGAAATTGATCGAAGAATAACAGCAGGATTGAGGTCGGCAGCGAGTGTTCACAAACTGATAGCAATAAATGTTTTTTCGACGACTGACATCGAAAGTAGATTTTTCTCACTGTCATTTGACAACAGAAAGTTGACATTTGCCGCTGAGCGTGCGTTTTCATCTTTTTGCCACTCGCCGAGCGTTTTGGGTTTCCGCGTGAACAAAATAGGTAGCCACGTCCGAATGTTTCCTTGACAACGCCCGTCATTTGTGGAAATAATCGCTTCACATGTCATACAGACTGCGCGAGTAATGTTAACTTGATTGTCAATAAATTTTTGCGATAAAACGAAATTTGATATTTTCCTTTAATAATATGCTCAGTCGTCGAAAAAATAGTATGTATGTTTCGAGCTAAAAGTGCGCTTGCCGCTTTTGCATGATTGCTGGTTTCGACTTCGTCTCAACCAGCAATATTCATGCGCAAGCGGCAAGAATGCACTTTCAGCTCTTAACATACAATATACTATTGCGTAAAGTTAAATGATAAGGCGAGTAACGCAGTTTGCAAAAAATAATTCTTGAAGACGAGCCACGTTTTTATTCGTCCACTGCCTAGCACATAACTTAAATTTGGCAGTCCAGGATGCTGTGCGCGTAAATTTAAAAGTTCGAGATATTTTATCTAATATGCGGGAATTAATTACATTTATTCGGAAATCACCAAAACATCTGTTGTGGTTTAAACGTATACACAAAGACGGTAGTATTGAAAATGATAGCGTTTCCAACATCACTGCACTGAAACATTTTTGTCCAACCAGGTGGTGTGTCAGGATAAAGTCATTAAAGACAGTGGTGGAAAATTCGATAAACGATATCGGGAGTAAAGCAAAGGGGTATATGAAGAATCTCTTAGAATTTGAAACCCTTTTAACCTTCACGTTACTGAAGCGGTTTTACAAAGTTCTAACCGATATTCTTAAAGAGGAAAGGAACAATGGATTCAATAGTATATGGAAAGATGCTTTGCAGTCGGCTAAAATGTTAAATCTGGATGAGCCTGTTTTGCGACGTACAAGAAAAATAAAGGTACTCCTGCATTTATATTCAAGACAGCAGAGGATACATATCGGGCATATTTTTTAAAATAATGGATCAAGCAATCGTCAGTTTAGAAATTAGATTCAATACAACGATGAAACATTTGTCCTAGGCAAATCTGACGAATCACAGATTTTTGATTTTTATAAAAATGACTTCGATAGAGATCGTTTAATTTTGCGTAGAAACATATTTTTGGATGTTTGCAATCAACAGAACTTACAAATAAAGTGCTTTAATGATATGGTAACTGCAGTTAAAAATCGACTAGTTTGCAACCAATTGTAAATTTAATTCCAGAGATAATTCAATTCACAAAATTTTTTTTAAAAATTCCTGTGACGTCGTGTACGGCAGAACGTCCATTCTCCTCTTTAAAAAGATTGCGCCACATACTTAAGAGCAACTATGACTCAAAACCGACTAAACTCCATTTCGCTGCTGCCATGTGCACAAAGAAGTAAAAGATTCTTTAAACAAGGGAGATATCGCTGACAGGACAACTGTCAGGCGTAATACATTTGCCAAAATGAAAAATTAATAATTATCAAAACTGTTTTGTTTGTAACTTTGTATCTTTGTAACATATCAACTTTATAAACCATTAATTTTACTTTTGAAATATTATAGGTTGTTCTTTTAAGGAAAATAAACATTATTATTATTATTATTACATACTGTACAGGGTGGGCCAAAGTAGACGCTTTCTTATGGAAACTCATGTTCCTGTCAAAGATAGAAAAATTTTGACCAACATCTCCCGAGCTCAAATTTTATGAAAAAGTTATTGGTGCAAACAGAATTTTGCTATCGTAAACCGTTAGGCCGCTAGGGGGCGTTTTTCAAAATTCGTCAATTTCTTTAAACCCTTCTAGCTTTTTTGTTTTTAGTAATAATTGATTTCTGTAAAAACTTTCTCATAGCAGTTTTTGGTGTAGAATAGGCTGGTGCATTTTGTTTTAATACAGGGTAATTCGTAAATTTGCTGCACCAAAAATTGTCTTTTTTCTTATGGGACACCCGGTATATTTATACAGTTTTTTGTAGTCCTTAAAATTCTCTATTCAAAAATATATAATACTATATGTCCAAATTTAGCATTTTAAGGTGTATTTGGCTTTAAGTTAAATAAACTAAAAATATCAAGTAGCC
Source organism: Agriotes lineatus (assembly GCA_940337035.1). Taxonomy (NCBI): domain Eukaryota; kingdom Metazoa; phylum Arthropoda; class Insecta; order Coleoptera; family Elateridae; genus Agriotes; species Agriotes lineatus. Next base: position 134,652 of record CALNHX010003092.1, on the reverse strand, counting down.
ATTGTGTCATAGCGCCGCATGACCATTGTTTTAAACCAACAGTAGCAATATTTATGAGGAAAACAAAGTTGGCCACTGTCAAATTAGTCAAATAGCTTTTGAATTTGAACAGAATCTAGTTTTTTATCGGTGTCTATTTAAATTTCCACCTTCCAACAAGATGGTGCACCGCCTCATAATTGAAGAGTTACAACCAATTACTTAAAAGTGCAGTTTGGTGAAGAGTGGATAGGGAACCAAGAACCAATCGCTTGGCCAGTGAAGTCCCCCATATGACACCCCTAGACTGCTATTTTTGGGGAAAAATTAAAGATTTGACATATAGACAACCGAGAATTACAAGAGGAAGCAGTGCAAAATGCATTTGCTATAATTTCTAAATTTGAGCTAAGAAATGCTGCAAATGCTGTCAAACAACGTTGCCACTTGTGTATTAATCAGAACGGTGCCCAGTTTGAACATATGTTATAAAAGGACATATCGTTGGGTGGTAATATGTTTTATTAATTTTGTTATTTGTTCTAAATGTTTATAACCCTATATGCTTTTTGTTTTTTTATTTAGTTAGCGCCAACTTTGTTTTACTCATAAATATTGCTAATGTTGGTTTAAAACAATGGTCATGCGGCGCTATGACACAATGGCTACTTGATATTTTTAGTTTATTTAACTTAAAGCCAAATATACCGTAAAATGCTAACTTTAGACATATAGTATTATATATTTTTGAAAAGAGAATTTTAAGGACTACAAAAAAGTGTATAAATATACCGGGTGTTCCATAAGAAATAAGAAAATTTTTGTTGCAGCGAATTTACGAATCACCCTGTATTAAAAAAAAATTCACCAGCCCATTCTACACCAAAAACTGCTATGAGAAAGTTTTTACAGAAATCAATTATTACTAAAAACAAAAAAGCTAGAAGGGTTTAAAGAAATCGACAAATTTTGAAAAACGCCCCCTAGCGGCCTAACGGTTTACGATAGCAAAATTCTGTTTGCACCAGTAACTCTTTCATAAAATTTGAGCTCGGGGGACGTTGGTCAAAATTTTTCTATCTGTGACAGGAACATGAGTTTCTATAAGAAAGCGTCTACTTTGGCCCACCCTGTACATAGTCGATGGAAGGAATACCTACGTGGAAGAACTTTATGATGACAATAGAACGGACGCTACGTATGCAAGGAACACAGAAATGGCACTAGAGATAACAAAGGAAGAGATTATACACGCTGTAAGAACTTCAAAAAATAATGAAGCGGTAGGACCTGACGAAATTCCTGCAGAATTAATAAAACTATAAATGAAAACAAGATTGAAGTTCTGTTAGATCTATTCAACGCAATATACCAATCTGGAAATATTCTCAAAGACTGGCTAAGGCTGAAAACACACGAAGCGGTTCACGCCGAGTCGGCGGCCGACTCGGCCCATAATTCTTATGTATAAAAAGCGCTCGGCGTACGCGCTACATGACGCAGCGTGTGTTTTGTCCGCTTTAAATACATGGAGTCGGCGGCCGAGTCGGCAGTCGACTCGGCCGCCGACTCGGCGTGAACCGCTTCATGTGTTTTCAGCCTAAAGTCAACTCATCCACGAAAATGCGAAGAATATCGAAATATTAGCTTAATGAGTCATATTGTGAAAAACTTCCTAAACATAGTACATGCCCGAATATATAAAACAAATGCAAATTCACTATGTGAGACACAACTGGGATTTAGAAATGGATACGGGACACGTGAAGCACTATTTGCTTTATAGCTATTTAAGTAACAAGGAATGTAAGGACCTATTAACATTTGAGGTAGGCAAGTACAAGCCAAGACGAAGTCGCGGCTTGTTGCCTGCCGAAAATGTTAATAGGCGATACATTCCGAGTTATCTTATTATATTTTTCCCGCTGCTTATCGAAATTTTCCTAGATTTTTGAAAAAATCATTTGGTTTGTCATCTGTCACCAGGATTAGTTTTCGTGAGTCGTGTTACCTGTGAGTGTCACATGTCGCATAAACACTTGCAAATTAATAAACAAAACGTCTAAATCTGCTTCTTGCTATGCTAATTTTATTATCCTAGGAACTTAATAATAATATTAAGTTCCGTTGTCAAGAAAAATCAGCAAACAAATATAATCAGATAATCACCGACTTACACGTTTTGTTACTAAAGCTGTATCACTGACTTACATGATCAGCAGCGGGAAAATATATTAATTGAACATTGCTTAGATGTAAACACAGATGTATATAAATTAGTAATTTGGAGATGAAATCAGCTATGTTAGTATTGTATTAGCTTAGCTACTTGAAAATTCTACATGAAAAATAAGTTTCAATCCGAACTCTGTATTGTCAAAAACACATTAAAATTTTATTTAAAAGTTAATTATAACGTTTCGCTGGTTATACCAGCTTCTTCAGATAAAATAAATTTAAAATACAAGTCTTTTGCAGTAGATAATCAGAAAAACATATCGTAAATTATTGAATAGGTTTCATTACATCTTCTTGTTTAAAATTGAAAATATAAATTTTTATTTTTTCTTCAGAACTCCAACTTTGCCAATAAGTATTGAAAAACAGGATAGGGTTGTGATTATTTTCTGTTTTTTTCGTGTTTTCTTTAAAAATTATTTTGCTTTGTAGTTTTTGTCGTTTTTTTTAAGTCTATTCTTTGTTATTCTTCTTTATATTTCTTGATTATTAGTGGCCATTTTTTTAGAATAAAAATAATCTTTTTATTAAACATCCATATGCGGGGACTTTCAATTCATACAAATTTAACAAAGAAGGCAGCAGTCGCACGCAGCTTCTTCTGAGAGCTGCATGGGTTGATTAGATTTGAAAGTATGGTACGTGAATTCGCCCATGGAGATATAAGCGAACCAGTATTTGCAAATTCCGCAAACGCATTTTCTGAGTGTACATGTAAGTACACTCTTTGTGCTATGTTTAAGGGCTTATTTGAAGCGTCAATTTTGAGAAGCGCCAATTCAACTGCCCTTTAGGGGGCCTGTACGCGATCCGTGGTTCCCAGCATAATGTCCGCCAGGAGCAGGTGATGCAATTAAGGCGTGCCGTTTCAAACGGTATTTAGTAGTCAGTTCCAGGTAAAATGTTTACAGAAAGCAATAAGGTTACGTTTAACTGCAAGCTTTTGCAAACACGCAGAAATGTGTTTTAGCAGCGACTCAAATACGTACCGGCTTTAGGTATAACAAACCTATACAGGAAACAGATGGCTTGCGTTCGAACAAAAGAAGGCATCACCGAAGAAATAAATATAAAGCGTGGTGTGTGGGTTGTATCCTATCATCAATGTTATTCAACGTATACTCAGAGATCATATTCAAAACAGCATTGAATGAAAGAACAGAGAGTATTGAGATTAATGGAATGGCTATAAATAATATAAGATATGCCGACAACTCTGTGCAGAAACGGAGCAGGATCTTCAAAATTTGTTCAATTGTATATATGCGCAGCATAAGAATTAGACAAGAACCTAAAAAAGACCAAGTATATGGTAATAACAAAAAAACGACCAACAATGCAAGGAATTACAATAAACAATAAAAACATCCAACGAATATCTATCTGACTATAAATATTTGTGATGGAAGGAAGACAACAAAAGGAAGTGAGAAGCCGAATTGGACAAGCCAGATGTGCGTTTAACAACTTAAAATCTCTACTATGTAACCGTAGTTTAAAATTAGATATAAGGAGAAGAATTCTTAAGTACTATGTGTTTTCAGTGCTGCTGTATGAGCTAGAAGCCTGGACGTTGACACAGGACTTATGCAACAAAATCGGTGCATTTGAAATGTGGGCCTACAGACGCATGTTACGAGTTTCATGGATGGATAGAGTAACCAACGTAGACATTTTAGAAAAATTAATTGCTCTTTGGAAGTTATGACCACTATAAAACGACGGAAACTAGAGTACCTAGGGCATATAATGAGAGGCGAAAGGTACCAACTATTACAATTAATTTTACAAGGTTATATAAAAGGAAAAAGAAGTCCTTGTCATAGACGCACCTCATGGCTAAAGAATCTCCGAAATTGGTGCAATAAATCTACAAGATCACGCTTTCGAGCTGCAGTTGCCAAGGTGCAAGTAGTCTTATTGATCGCTAACATTTGTTTAGAAGATTACATACTAAGTCTTATCTTGGACCCTACTGACAAATCAAAACCCGCCATCCCTGCCTCTACCATCAGTTCACATTTGCATTTGTTTCTGCTTCAGCAGCACTACTTTCATTTGGATTCTTGTAGTATCAATCATATCTCGCGGAACTTTTACTGACATTAAATGTAGATCAAGGTGTTACTTGCATAAACCCATAATGAATCGCCTATTTAAAAAAGCCTTTGGAACCCAGATTCCAGAATAGCAAATAGCTGTTAGTTGCTAAACAACTTTGCAGAAATCGCTCGAAATCGGTAAAGCGTAATATTTTCTTGGAAAATCGGGACATTTCATTGCGGGACAACTAGCTCCGAATCGGTGCAATCCTAAACTCGCTAAACTGAACAACTTCTAGTATTATTATTTTTCGAAAACGCCCTCAAAACTGAGTTAAAATTCAAAATAGTTTTACTCTAAAAATGCATAGCCACCTATGGAGTAATATTTTAATTTAATGGCACAAAACGCAAAAAAAGCATTTCTTTGAAATGCAAATCAACAAAAACTGCATAGGTACTGATAAAACCTTTAGTTCACATCTGGTCACGAACGTACGTTATCAATTAAGGTATACTCTATTCACTATGGTCCCGGATTGTCAAAAATGACGTTTTATGGTAGCACTGTTGAATTTCGATTCGTTTTTTTGTTATTACTATGTTGGACAACACAAAACCGTATTTTTGAAAATTTGGTTTTTGTTACCCGGCAACTTTAATTTATTTTTGCTTAAGTTGTTACGATAAAGAAGCTGACCTGCGATTAATTAGATAAAATAATCGACGGTAATAAAAATAGCAGAGTAACCTTCTTAAAGCTCTAAAAAAAATTCACTTACCGCGATGGCCGAGCTAACTCAAATTCGGCGAGATGGTTGTGGGTTCAAACTACCAGCTGTGTACCCTGCAAAGTCTTCAAAAAAGATATGGGCGCCAGAAATCAGATGATTTCGAATAATATAATTAACTACAAGTGACTAGCATTTATTTATTAACTACTAAATAATCTTGTAATTCAATATTGAATAATTAAAATAATTTGATTATAGCTAATGTAATAATAATAGAAATGTGCAAATTAATTGAAGGTTGCAACACGCACCAAGATCAAGAACCCCTTTTGGGTTATTAAATTAATTGTAACCTCAAGATAAATCGAGTGATATGCATATCGCTGTCATTTAAAAAAACCTTTCTGTTCAAGCTATTGAAAGCAAAAGAACGTGAATGCTCCTTTTACAAAGGTTTAATTACACATACCAATTATAGCTTTAAATATTAATCGTAATTAAATATACGCATTTAAGCTTCAAATATTAAAAATAATTGAATGTATGAGTTTGAACTTTACATGTTAATAATAAGGAAAAGTACAAATTTAAACTTCCCTCTAAATCTCAGGTTGTCCTATTTGGCGCGCCTAAGTCTCGGAAAGCTAAAGTTAACCAATTGAAAATTATGGTTAATAACACTCAGCTACCTGTTGTCGACGTTGCACGTAATCTTGGACTTTATATAGATTCTGATCTAAGATTCAAAAAACACGTTAGCCTTAGTATTCAAAAAGCTTATGCAAATTTGAAAAATATTTATTCTAATAGACACATACTTAATAAAAATGTAAAAAAACTTTTGCTAGAATCCTTAGTTCTATCTCATTTTAACTTTTGCGATTCAGTATACGGGCCTTGTCTGGACAGTACTGATGTAACCAGGATACAACGAATACAAAACAGTTGTATAAGATTAATTTTTGGTTTAAGAAGGAGAGATCACGTTTCTCATAAGTTAAAAGAACTCAATTGGCTCAATATGTTAAAAAGAAGAATGGTACATTCGTGTTCATTATTTCAAAACTCCACCATACCTATTTAAAAAGATTAAATTTCGCTGTGATATACATAATATTAACGTAAGGAGTAAAGGACTGCTTACGCCTCCTCTCCATACAACTAGCATGTTTTGTCGCTCGTTTTCATATAATATTGTTGAGTTCTACAACTCCTTACCATCTTTATTTAAGGAATCATCATCTTCAAAATTTAATAACAGTATCTTCACGTATTTTCTAAATAACTGAATACCTTCTTAGACCAGTGGTCAGTTCAACAAATTGTTTTTGTTATAAACCTACAGGTAAACTGATAGTCATGTCACTAAGACACTAAATTATTTCTATGGCATATAAGTCACTAAATTAAATTATCTTGATGGCATATAAGTAATTATCTATTATATTAATTATTGTAACTAGGTTAAGTGGAAGAGCAGTAATTTTACCAAAATTACTGAACTTTGCCTTTTGTTATCTTGAATTGTGAATTCAATTGAAAGAATTGGAATTATTTATTTTGTGATAACAATAAAGACATTATTATTATTATTATTATTAATATTGATAATAATAATGGAATGTACGAATTTAAATTTCAAGTATGCCGTGGATAATTATCGAAGCAAAGCCACCCCGAAACTGCAGGAGCTAGGCAGGATGCCAGCAGGTGTTGAAAATGAAATCCGGACAGCAACCTTGCTTCCAAGATTAAATTCTTGGGTAAAACTGTCAATTAAGAGCTAAAGAAACATCAAACAGAAAACCTCAATCGTACCTGAATCAAAACTATCAGCTCTTCAAAACTAATCGTCGTGGCGTAATAAAGCACGAACGGGACCTTTTTAGAAGCAAGTCGCTTCGTTGAGGTGCAGGAAAATAATGCCAGCGCATTTGGCCAACTGGCAAGATGCTGGGAAAAAAGATTTAAAAAAAGCGCTATACTCGGCTGATAGCGAGCGGCGATTTAGGCAGATATTCCAATGGACAAAAGTGGGAAATTAACAATTCTAAATGCGAACTGCTTATGATTTAAATTAAATATACAGGTTAGACCAGAAATAATTGGTATGTGGAGAAAACATTTGAGCAAAGCCGAAAAATGGTTTCAAAGTCAGTTCGAACTATAACCTATAATTTATAGTTTTGACATTAGTAGCTTAATTAATTGTTTCTAGTTACCCATAGCTTGACTTAAAAGTATTAACCACGATATAAAGGATTGTTTTTAATTGGATTTTGACATTGACAATCCGGGACTATAGTGAATAGTTAGTAGTCTAAGAGCTGGTGAAATTTTTTAGTGCTCATAGTTAAGGCCTATTTTTGGACAGAATGTTGCTGGAGGCATGTATAAATGTTATCTGTAAGGATTATCCTTGATAGCGGTATTGAAGGGAGGCAGAACACCCCCAATTTTCACTGTAAGTATATGTCAAATTCGAGGTTAGCAGGTTAGGTTTTGCTTCAGTTTGTTGATACCAAATATTCAGCATCGACATTAAATTTTGAACACCCAGTAACAAAAGGGGTGGTGGATAAACATCAAGTATGCAGATCAGCACGGCGGTTATTGCCCAAATAACCAATGTATCTCTATGTGAAATTTCAATGGCCAACTCAGTTTTATCGGAGAGTGGGTGGATTCAATTATTACAATTAAACAAACCACTAATATGCAAAAGGTCTTATTTTTAGGCGTCAGGTTTGACAAAGCCCCAAAGAAATACAATTTACTACGATTCAGCATATCAAACCTTATGACTGGAATCGCACGGAATGCGTTGCAAACACAACTTAATTGTTGCTATTTAATCTGCTGTGGCAAACTAAAATTATTACCACCTGTAACGTTGCTTCAAGAGCACAACCAATAACATAACATTAAAAAAACGGTTAGTATATTTGGTTTATTTCGTATTAATCAAATAGACAACAAAATTTCTAATAAAATATTAAATTTACATGCAATAATTCGAGTTTCACAAAATGAGGGGTATCAAATTCAAACATTGAAGTCGCGAACAGCAATAAAGTGCAATGACCCTAAAGACAATAACTTATGCAAAGCAATATTTCAAACATCACAAAACGAGTAGGTTATACAAATAGTAAATATATAGATCAAACGGCAATACACCTGAATTTTGTATATCGTAGAGTGTAATCATATTATGACTAGCAGTTCATTCTGCGTTCATTCAACCATTCATACAATTAGTCAAATAATATGCTTACCATTGTAGCTCCTCTTGCCAAAACTCTGCCACCGCTTGCAAAATCAAATAGTGTTTACATTTACCATTTGCAGAAACGAGTACCTTCTCGCTTGCAGTATGGAAATTGCTGTATTAACATGTAATAAAAGAAAATGCTAGATCGCGTCCTTTGGTCTGGATTGTAGCAACCGCTTGAAGAATCCCTCAGTAAATTAGTATAGATGTGGTAGCTTCACTGTACAACGATGCGCCGCTCTCGTGAGAAATGTGGTATTGTGTCCCTGCTCACGTGAAACGGAAAACTTAGCAAAGTAACAGGTGTGACCTTGCGATGTAGCGCTAAATAAGAACGAACACACAACGCAATTAGCGAACAATCTAAAGCAAATCTCACGTTGCCTACCTTTTGCAATGGAAGCGCCGAATTTACAACTGCGCCGCTCTGTTCCTCGACATCTCAATCTCATATTACAATGGTTTTATAAGTGAGCGACAATTCGTCCCCACGAAATAAACATCAAAACCATACTGATAAATCCGTAAATTAACGTTTACGACAATTAATTCTGCCATGTGCAGAATTATAAAATCAGCTCTGGCATTGCGTCTGGAAACACGACCTCTCGAAGTGCGTCCTGGCTGCAGAAGACACACGATCTCTTGCGCAGGCCAAAGTGCGTTCGCAAAATGAAAATATTAAGCGCATGCGTTCGGATATCAGAAAATATTAGCAGTTCAACTAACTGTGTCAAACTGACGGAAAATCTAACCTGATAACCTCGAATTTGACATAGACTTACAGTGCCACCATTCTATTATTCATACGCTTCGATTTCCACAGCCGCCCTTTATGAACTTTTTAATGTAAGTCTATGTCAAATTCGAGGTTAGCAGGTTAGGTTTTCCATCAGTTTTGACACAGACTGACGCAAAACCTAACCTGCTAACCTCGAATTTGACATATACTTAAGTGAAAATTGGGGGTGTTCTGCCTCCGTCCGATACCGCTATCAAGGATAATCCTTACAAATGACACTTATACATGTCTCCAGCAACATTTTCTCAAAAAATAGGCCTTAACTAAATGATCACTAAAAAATGTCACCACCTCTCCTACTATAGGTAAGTTATTGACCGCGTGTTTTTTTTTGTGCAAGTTTTAATGTACTGGTGTCGTTCACCTTTAACTTAGATTTGATTACCAAGCGGCTCGTCAAATTTAGTGGAGATAAATGATGGAAAAAATATGCTCTGTCACTGGTTGAAATTATTGCATGAACTTCCGTAACACGCTGTATATAACTCTTCTTTACTTTTTTATTTATTCTAGACTGTGATACCCTTATTATGGGGTGTGGTGATGATAAAATCACTCTTTGGAACATGGAGCACGGTTACGTCGTTGCTACTATTGATCTCATGGTTACCAACCAACAACCTCGAATCCTTTGGGCCAAGTGTGACAGGGTGAGTTTTGTGTTGTCGTCTTTTGAACTTTAATTAATTTCAATAAATCAACAAGAGGGCCCTCAAGGATCACTTTGTAGCCCACCACTGTTTATTTACTTCAAGAAAACTGCACTAAGGAGACGTAACTTGCTATGATGGCTGTGCATAAAAGCGGCTCTAATACCGGGGATAGCCGTTGCGGCACTGTCGAAAGCGTGCACATTTTCGTTCGTTTTCGCTGCCGTTCGAGAGTTGGAAGCAAGCTAAATGAACCTGTAATCGCGGTTAAAAGTCAGTTTACGGTTGTTAATCAAATGGAATGTATTTCAAGTGTGTTATTAATTGTTAAAACATGGCCCGAATGTGTTGTGTCATATATGCGGCCGGGTACACTCAGCAAATATTTGACATTGACAGTTCACGAGTTTTGTGAATGGATAATAGTACACGACGACCGCCATATTAGTCAACTTTTAGCGGTCCGCTTCGACACGCCAGTTATTTCTCCTTAGTACAGTCTTCTTGATTTACTTATTAAAGATGTTTGTAACATTCACCACAAAAAAAGTAAGGGCAGATTCTATGCCAGAAAGTAACAAGCAAAGTATCTATGAAGGTGTACTTGGAAACCATTACATACGGAGATGTGTGCCTTCAAAGTACCAACATTTATTGCCTTTTTTTAAATTCTCCACTATTACGATAACCTTTTCATATTTAATATCATGTCACAGGTATAATTTTGATTTTATTGGTTTTAATTTTTATTGTATTTTTTAATCCTTAGTAAAATTCTTAATTGAGGATAATCCCTCGTGGAAAATGAACAATTTTATGAAAAAACAATTCTCATCTTATATACAGCCTGTTCAAAATTAAGTGTGCACTATTGCTATCTCAAGTTGCTATTATAGCTACAAAGTTGGTTAAATTAGTAAAATAGTAGCATATTTCGTGCCGATTAAAGTGGCGCAAACAAAAAAACAATTGAGCGTCGGGTTTTTGACATATCAAAAAATGCATTTTTTTTTAAATGGAATTTTCTGCATATTTTGTCGTCAAACGATAGCCAATCTTTTTCTGAACAAAAAACTTCTTATACCCTACTATCCTAAAGTTAATAACAATGGAGATATAAGCCTGTTAAAAATTAAATGTGCACTATTGCTAACTTGTTTATTATGGGAGCTACGACGTCGATTAAATGGGCGAAGTAGTAGTATTTTTTACGTGAATTACGGGAGTAATTATAAAAAAACAAAATTAAAAAAGTTATTTAAATTTAAATGTTTTGCGAAAGCGTTAAATAAAATGGTTAGGTAGCCATGAAAAAAACAAAGTTTTATTTAATCAAACAAAATATGAAAACAAAATAATCAAAGCAAATGTTCAAAAATATTTCCTTCTTGTTCCATACACTTAATTAGTCTTTTGCGAACACTGAGTATTGCTTGCAAAATAGATCTACCATCAATATTCATGATAATCGTGGTAATACCCTCTGTCAGTTCCTCTAAAGTTGCATATCGTATTCTGTACACTTCATTTTTCACATGACCCCATAAAAAGAAGTCTAATGGCATCATGTCTGGCGACCGCGAGGACCATTGAATGGGGCCATTGTACCAATCCAACGATCTTCAAATAACCTTCCCAATAGTTCATTTGTACCATGATATTTATGGGCTGGTGCTCCATCTTGTTGAAAATAGAGTAATTGCCGGTCTATCAAATTTCAGTTATCCAGAAAATTTTCTAAAATGTCTGTCATCAATTCTACGTAGCGTTGTCCTGATAAATTACCATGATAAAAAAAGGTCCCAATATTCTGGAACCTCTATTATTCCACATCAAACATTCACACTAAAACAATTTTGCGAATTATGCGGATGGACCATAAAGGGGTTTTCACGGCTCCAATAGTGTTGATTTTTTCTATTAAACATTCCATTATTGGAAAAATTACATTCGTCACTCCATAAAATATGTTTTAAAATATTACGTTAATAAGCCAACGAGAAAAGTTCAGTCTTCTAGCGTAATTCCCGGGTGTAAAGTCTGGATCGGTCGATATTTATATGGAACATATTTATGTTTTCTTAAAATATTCTGAATACTACCTAGAGAAATATGTGATTCTTTTAACAAATCTCATACGGAATCATTAGGACTGGCTTCAAAGTATGCTAGAACATGAATCTCCGTTTCCTCATTTATAATAAATAGTTTCTTCTTTCTTTTTTTGGCAAAAACTTCTTCATTTCTCTTAAGTTTTCTATAATATTTCAAAAAATATAGACGGTCGGGAATCTCACGATCAGGAAATGTCTGGCTATAGTAATCTCGGGCGCTACCTGCATTTTTTCTACATATTATGTACGCTTCCAACATATCACACTTTTCCAAATGTGTAAAAACCATTTTTCACTGAGTAAATCACAATCATTTTAAAGAAAAAACTCTTGCGTCTTTAATCTGACAGATTGAAAACAAACCTGTCATCTTTTGTTTAGTTAAATAAAACTTTGTTTTTTTCATGGCTACCTAACCATTTTATTTATAATACAGTTCTAGATTTATTTTGCAAGCAATAATCAGTGTTTGCAAAAGACTAATTTAAGTGTATGGAAGAAGAAGGAAATATTTTTGAACATTTGCTTTGATTATTTTGTTTGATTAAATAAAACTTTGTGTTTTTCATGGCTACCTAACCATTTTATTTAACGCTTTCGCAAAACATTTAAATTTAAATAACTTTTAACTTTAATTTTTTTGCAGCAACTCATTTAAACTTGTTTGTAGAGAATGTAATTTTATTTCAAAACATGTTAAAATGTATAGGGTGTTTCAATAAAAAAAACGTTTGCTAAATATCTCAAAAAAGCGATGTTCAATTGTTTTTTATAATTACCCTCGTAATTCATGTAAAAAATACTACTACTTCGCCCATTTAACAAACATTGTAGCTCCCATAATAAACAAGTTAGCAATAGTGCACATTTAATTTTGAACAGGCCTATATCTCCATTGTTGTTAACTTTAGGATAGTAGGATATAAGAAGTTTTTTGTTCAGAAGAAGATTGGCTATCCTTTGACGTCAAAATATACAGAGGGTTCCATTAAAAAAAAATGAATTTTTTGACATATGTCAAAAACCCGACGCTCAATTGTTTTTTTGTTTGCGCCATTTTAATCGGCATGAAATATGCTACTATTTTACTAATTTAACCAACTTCGTAGCTATAATAACAACCGAGATAGCAATAGTGCACACTAAATTTTGAACAGGCTGTATACTGGAAATGCTCATCACGGTAATTATATTATCCATTGCTCAATTACAGGGATTCCTCTTCACTCTTCATCATTTCAACGATGGACTTTTGTCTTTGATTGCAATAAACACTTTTGATTCCACGTGGAAGAAATTACAAGTGTACAAGCCTGCGCAAGAGAATGACAAGTACTATTTTATTAGATTCTAAATATCTCTTTTCTAATAATTAATTTTTACAGTTTACTGGGTGTTTGTATGGAGAAGGGGTTAGTTGTGGCATTTTATGATTCGAGCGTCCTGTGCTGGAAGGCCGAGACAGGCGAATTGATTGTGGAAGATACGTACGAAGATAGTGTGTTTTGCCGTTTGGAAAATACGTCGTGGTAGTGCTTAAAAATCAGGTTCATGTTAGACATGCCTTAGAATACCTAGTTAATAACGAAGATTCTTAAAACTATTTTGTATATATAGTTAAATTATTACATAAATATATCTGTACTGTTATGTATATACTACTTAGGAATATTAAAAGGCTATGGTCTGTAACTGTTTTGTGTGTAGCCTTCCAAGTATATGAATCCCTCTTAAATGTCAAACAGTTACATTCTTTTTAAAGAAAAATGTAACATTTTGTGGAATTTGTCATTTTGTCTGTGCAAACCGTTCGAATTTTTGAACTATCATTAAAATTTTCCGGTAAATTACAAATTTAAACTACCACCATTTTGTAGGCGAGTGGAGTTTAGCATGAGCCAATAAAATTGAAATATGAAAATGCCTCCTCGATTGGAAAGTTAAAAGACCCGGTAGTTTCCGATATGACCAATTTATTTACACGTATTTTGGTACCTTTGTTCATAATAATTATATAATTTGTAATAAAGTTTTAATTTATTTTAAAATATAAGGATTATTCTACTTTTTAATGATATTTTAGAATGTAAAATACGATTGTGAGTTCAAGTTCGATTCGAGACAGTTTGACGAAAAGATGCTGGAAGTGTGGTTTGAAAAATCATGGTTCATTCCTGTTTCACTCATTTTTCATTTATATATAGCTAGCAAATCTTGTTTACTGAAAATGCCAGAAACATTTCTACATCTTTTTTAAGTGTGTAATATACTTTGAAAATGTAACTATGCCGATTTTCATAATTATTTCAGAAACTGTGTTAACTCATTGGCTCCTATGGATTTTTTTTTGTGGGACACCCTAAGTACACTTTGTAATAATTTGTTCTATTTAAAGATGTGAAAATTTTCTAAGCAAATGTAGATTGAATGCTGTATATTTTTAAACATTTTATAAATCTGAACGCCTATAGGTTAAGAATGTACTACTAAGATAATTTAAATAAAAAATGTGATATGAATGTATGTCGAAAAATATTGAATTTCATAACGAAGTTGCATGAATATTAACTTTAGTCATTACTCGTTACAATATAGTTAGTAACTATACAGCATTCACAATCTTTTAGACCATAGTACATAGGACGTAGTTTTAGACATTGGATTTATTATGTTGGTATTAAATTTATTTGAAAATCGAACTGTTTGTAATTTGTCAGATGTTGAGTGATTGTTTATGTATAGGATATTGTAACCCAGGGGGTTGTTTTGTCACCCCCCGGGATACCAGTTTTACGTGCTGCCACGTTTGTGTGATATAGGGGTAGATCACTATTTACAAGTAGGGGATTGTAACTCATCTGCTGTCCCCTGTATGGTACTTTAGGGGTGGTAAGGGCTAGATTTGATTAAATAAAACACCCACAAAAGACCAAATAAACTTATATTGAAAGAAACTAATAATTCTGCACAATTACAATTGGCTTCTGCCCTATCTGTTCATTGATTAATTAACTGTAAGCTTCGTAAAAAGGATTAATCAAAATTATGCTTAATTTTTATGACATCAATTTACTTTGGAAGGGAAGAACAAACAGCAGCCCTGCTTTTAGTTAGTTAATAAAATACCATAAATGACTGACCTTCGTCCAGATGCCGCTCCTTGAACATGTAAGGTGAATGTTAATTTTGATTTACTCGGTACGCCCGAAAGTATTATGGATTTCGAAAAGTGTTATGATGTTACTTGAATGCCCTGGCTTCATTGGTATTCCATTTCTTTTGATTGGCTTGGCATTGTACTAGCGCACAAATATTTTAAATAGAACTTTCAATTTTAACTTCGATTATTTCGCGTGGCACGCGGCTCGCGCCAAGGCACCGTTTGCCAAAAGCGGCCTGTCCAGTTCGCGAACCCCAAAAGGTAATTTTCTTTCGTGAAGAGCCGGGAGTTCATGTTTTGCCAACTTGCCAAAATGGCTTTATTCTTAGTGGCTCTTGGTACTGCATGAAACCAAACTGACTCATCGGTTTTCACAGTACAGAAATTGCATGTTTGCTGGCGCAGCCCGATTCTTCGAATTTCTTTGACTTTCCGGATGCAATTCAACCGTTGCTTAGATTATAACAATGTAACCTTTTACGTGCTTAGTAAATGAAATTTTTGCAGGGGCGGCTTCGATTTATTCTTCCTCATGACAACTTAAAATCTATAAGGTTTATAATTATATACGCAATTCTTGCTGGTTGTTACAATAGTGTGCTGCCAAATATGGCTTGTTAGAGTTCCCATAACGTGAAAAAGGGAATAAAGTTTTGTCAGAACACTGAAATTCTAAACAAAATCTCTGCTAAAACTAAAATGCAAATTAAAAAGTACTTGGATACTTTTAAAAAAACAGAGAAATCGCAGTGATATATTTGCGCCACGTGATATTAAGACATAACTAGAAGACGAAGAACTTGAATTATTTTATGATCAATGAAAAATAAAAGTGGTACTGTGGAATTTGCACAAATTAATTAGGAAATAAGTAAAAGAAGATAAAAGTATAAAAACAGCAGAGAAAAATCATGATATTCATAGAAAGAAATAGAGGAAAGTGGATTGCACTAGAAAGGGATGGAAAAGATATAAAAGTGTTGCCTACAAAACGCGACTTTACGACCGAAAAACACAAATTAGTTACCACGTAAATACCCTTAACGCCACAAAAAATTCAAACTTTAACCAGATACGTAGAGCCCCAACCCCGTTACGATGGACAACAATTGACTTGGCTACATCCAAACAGTAATGACTTTAAATTCTGCACACAGAAACTACATTACATGATCAAAAGTATGAACAATCACTCAAATATTGACGCAACGACAATGTTTACTTGAACTTACAATGCAAAACGACATATAAACATTAAAATTTGACGGCAAAGGCTAACAATCAACTTCAAGGTGGTAGTTCTGTTCAACATCTTACAATTTAAATAAATAATGGCCAAGACAACACTTCAAAATCACCTCACTGTAAATGTGTAGGTGGTATAACGGTTATCAACAAACAAATACCTGGTGTAGGAATTCAGATGCTGTAAACTGATGTCCAATGCAGCTGCGGATCGCACCTCAGCTAATGCCACATGGGGGCGATATTCGAGCAGGTTTAAGCGGCATTTTATCCCCAAGACGAGGGAGACTTGAACAAAACCCCGGGCAAACAAGCAGACGACGGTATGGTAGCGGGTCTTTGTTATACTCGCTGGTTTAGCACACAGTTGAGAATTCCAAATAAGATTAGCTGTAACAGGAAGATGCTAGCTTCTTGGGACGGAAAACTCTGCTAAACATTCACCACTAACCACTATGCGATAGCCAATAATGCAGCTCCGCAAGTTTCGACATTTATCACGGACACACCGATCGCCCCTCTGAACGATCTCAAGGGCGGCTACTGAATGATGCGTCGGCCAACGATGCGGGAACTAAATAACAAGGCGCACGCGCGACTTAAACTCGTTCCTTATTCCACTCATAGCATAGGGTTGCCACGGGACGAAATAATGAAACATAATTTCGCTTATAAAGGGGATTCACAGGTAAGTCATGCAATCGCCTCACTGGAACTAAGATCTCATTAAAAACGCGATAAGAGCAGGATGGCATCACCCAGACGGCATGCCAGAACAAAGCTTAATTTAGAATTAAACATCGACGATCGTAATTACGCTGCGAAACACTAGATTCGAAATGAAAGAAAGGAATTATCGGATGGACTAAAATTCTGACTACACCACTGAACTATGAACTTGGGCTTAAATTGTGCACGAAAGCGCTAAATTCCAAAAATTGTTCTCACAAAAGATAGATGTAAGATAATCTCCACCCAGAACATTACTACAAAGCTTTGTATTCATCCAGAGAGAGCCCAATAGTGTAAACCAAAGAAAAATTGAAGGAGCAAATCATAAATGTTAATTCTGAAGACCTACTAGACATCGAAGATGAAATGGAATATGCCTTAAGAAAAACAAAAAGCAATAAAACACCCGGAAAGCACAATGTCATCAATGAAATGTTGAAAAAAAAAGTGGCAGAATAGTTATAAAACCGTTATAAATACTTGTCAACAAATATTTACACCGAGGAGGAATACCGTTGGAGTGGAACGCTGCAAAAATAATATTGTTCAAAAAAGGATACAAGGAATTACAATGCCTTGATGTCAATTGACGTATCTGTCCTTTAACAGGGTATGGACACTGGACACAAATAGCTTCCTCCCTTTTTAAATCGCATAGTAAAATAATTATTGTCACATTGGCATTACTTTTCAATTGCTATATCCATAAATGTTCCAGAAAAAAAAATATTAGGTGTTTTATTCTATTACCTATATTGATGAAAGGAGCCAGTCCTGGCATAAGATTAACAAGTGTCAAAGTGAACTCAGTGTTTATATGCAGTTTACACGTCAGATAGGGCAAATTCAGGCCTACAAACCACCCAAGAGGGAGAATCAGAGGCGGATAAGTAACATACAAATTGAGAAGCGCCAAGGTAGGATCAAAGCTAATTAATACCTAGGAAAATAATAACCGAAGATAAGAAGAGAATCACAACGTACCGAAAGTGACGGGCGCACGACGTGCAAGCACAAAACAATACCTAATGTGCAAGGCAACGGGAATATTTAAACAACTGCAGACGCAAGCCAGGGCCATAACGAGTAAAAGATACAGAAGCGGGCCAAGGTAGTATTAAAACTTACAGCGCGGAATAACCCGACGATCTAGAACAAAACGACGATAACTATAAAGAACGCGGAGTACGTTCACAAACCATTAACATAGGATAAGAACGCTAACAAAGAATCGCAGCATAAACAGTCACAATGGAAGAAACCAAAAAAGAGTTCACCCTCACGGACATGATGAATAAATTGATACAAATGGAAAATAAAATGGATAGCACGAGCACAAATATGAAACAACAACAACAGTAAATAAATAAAATGAAGAACACGATCGAACAACAGGAAAGGAAAATTTGGATCCTGGAAAAAGAAGCTAGAAAAAAAACAGTAATTTTTGGCATCCCGGAAGAGAGAGAAGAGAATATAGGAAAACTGAAAGATATATTTATGGAGATAATGGAAAAGATCGAAGTAAAAGTAAATGAGCATGAGATAGACATGATAAACAGAATAGGCCCTCCGAAAGGAGACAAAACCAGGCTACTAAAGTAGGATTAACAACAAGAGTAAGAAAAATAGAAGTTATGAAAAACATTTAAAAAATTGAAAGGCACGGAGATATGGGTAAAGGAAGACCTAGACAAAAAACAAGAGATGCGAGAAAAGAACTGCTGCCGTACATGATAGACGCGAGGGAAAAAGGAAATAAAGCATTCATAGTAGATGACAAATTAATCATTAATGGAGAAGAATGGAAGATAAAAGATTTAGAAGACAACCTAGAAGCAACAAACACAGAAGAAACATGCGAAGAAGGGGAAGGTGAAAGTAAGGTAAACAAATCCAAAGAAACAACAAAGAAACGAGGAAGATCCACGGTAGAAGAGACAGAAAAAACAAGTATGGCACTAGCAAGCAAGGGAGCATTTCCAAAAAGAAACAAACACTGGGAATAAACTTTACTGATATATAACAAAAACCAAAATCAACCAACAGAGAAGGCAAAACAGGGAAAACTCGCAAAATCAGCCACAGATCAATTAAATAAGACAATGAGAGAGAAGGAAAAGATAAGAAGAAAAGAGGGTCCCCAACAGCCGGAAACAGCCGAAAACACTGATCTAAAAAACTAACAAACAGGCATAATGGTAAAACGGACAAAGGCGATGACAATGGCTACGAAAAGGTTAAGATATCACGAAAAAGCAAGAAAGAAAAAAAATACAGCACGAAGAAAAAGGCAAAAAATTGGAGAATAGGAACCTGGAACATCAGATCAATGTTATGAGACGATAAAGAAGCCGACCTGCGATTAATTAATTAAAATAATCAATGGTAGTAGGAAAGATCGCAGATCAACCCCCCTATAGTTTGTACACCACAGTAGCTCTGAAAAATCTTCACTTACCGCGATGGCCGAGCTAACTCAATTTCGGCGGCCTTGGATCGTAGGTTCAAATCACCAGCTGTGCACCCGTAAAGCCTTAAAAAAATGGGCGCCAGAAATCCAAAGATTTCAAATAATAAAGGATAAACTACAACTGACTAGCATTTATTTAATCGAACTGCAAAACTTGTAGAGTCAGTAATAAATTATCAGAATAATTAAAAGGCAAATAATGTCATAACAAAATTGTGTACGTCAAATGAAGGCTGCGACACGCACAAAGATCAAAAATCCCTTTCGGGTTATAAAATTAACTGTAACATCAAAACCAATCGTGGGATATGCATACCTCAGTCATTTGATAAGACCTTTCTGTTTAGGCTATTGAAATAAAAAGGCGTGAATGCTCCTTTAACAAAGGGTCACTACACATCAAAATTGCAGCTTTGAATATTAATCAGAATTAAATATATGCGTAAAAGTTAAAATATGAAAAAAACAAGAGCATGTATGTATTTGAGCTTTACTGGTTAATAATAACGGTTTTAGAATATAAATTCCAGGTATCGAAGTTGATATAATATTAATCCCGGAGTAGCACTAACTAACCTCGATTGCCGGCCGGGGGTTGCTACACCCTGCGGTTAAACATATGCTGGTCGTGAACTACTACACACATTGGTCGAAATCGCCGTGGATGCACCGGTAATTGTAGCAAAAGCACCCTCAAACGGCAGCACCTAGGCAGAACGCCAGCAGCTGTCGAAAATGAGATTAGGCTAACAACTTTGCTTCCGAGATAAACTCTTGGATGAAACTGTTAATTAAGAGCTAAAGAAAATGTAATTAATATGGGAATAACTAAACAGAAAAGCGCCATCGTACCTGATCATACCTTTGGAAACACAATGCTCATAAAAATTGATTGAGCGCACGTAATTTGACTTAAACAATGAAACCTCAGCCGCGCGAAATGCGCCGCCCGAGGCGAGAAGAGTAAGTGCCTCGGACGAAAAATTCGTTTCCAAAGGAAAGCTCGCATTACAACGGCCTGTGATAACAGATAGCATGGGTCAAAAGGACATCAAATATATCGGTTAGGCCTGAGATAATTGGATAACTGGCGAAACAATTAAGCAAAGCCAAAAAATTGTTTCAGTTAGTAGCAGGGAAAATGCAAGAAATAGCAAGAGAAATCAAATGGAAATACTGGCATTGCAGGAAATAAGATGGAAAGGAAAAGGGAGGATAAATAAAGAGCACTTTATACTCGACTACGCTGGAGAGGAGAAACAGGACAGAAATGGAATGGCTTTCATGGTAAACAAAAAGCTTAAAGACTGAATAATGGATTTCAAAGCAATTAATGGAAGAATGTCAAAGATAAGAATAAACAACAAGCAGGCAAACATAACAGTAATATATTACTACGCATCCATGGAAGGAGCAGAAGAGGAAGATAAACAGATATTCTACGAAACGCTAGAAGAGACATGTGGAGAAGTACCGACAAACGATATTCTGCTGATAGTGGGTGATTTTAACGCAAAAGTTGGTAAGGAAGAATATAATCGAGAAATAGCAGGACAAGAAATCATACACCAACATACAAACAATAACGGGAGAAGAATATGCAACCTAGCCACAACGACCAACACATACATCATCAGCACAAAATTTAAACTAAGACGTGAACACAAAATAATATGGATGATAGCAGGCAGGACAGACAGGAACCAAATTGATCACGTCATAATCTCAAAAAAATGGACAAGGATTGTCTATGACATAAGATCCTACCGAGGAGCCAACACCGACATGGACCACCTTCTAGTGATGATGAAAATTAACTAGAAATAATAAAAAGCACAGAAAACAAAACAATGAAGAGAAAATGGAACATAAAGGCGCTAGAAAGGGAAGAAACAAAAAAAGAATATGCCCAGGTCATAACTAGTGGACTAGAAACACACAAAAAAGAAGATGATATTGAAACAGAATGGACAAATATAAAAAACAGCATACTAATAGCAGCAGAAAAACTAGTCGGAAAGAGAAGAATCCAAAGAAGTAAACGATGGTTTGACTAGTGGACTAGAAACACACAAAAAAGAAGATGATATTGAAACAGAATGGACAAATATAAAAAAGATAAGAATAAACAACAAGCAGGCAAACATAACAGTAATATATTACTACGCATCCATGGAAGGAGCAGAAGAGGAAGATAAACAGATATTCTACGAAACGCTAGAAGAGACATGTGGAGAAGTACCGACAAACGATATTCTGCTGATAGTGGGTGATTTTAACGCAAAAGTTGGTAAGGAAGAATATAATCGAGAAATAGCAGGACAAGAAATCATACACCAACATACAAACAATAACGGGAGAAGAATATGCAACCTAGCCACAACGACCAACACATACATCATCAGCACAAAATTTAAACTAAGACGTGAACACAAAATAATATGGATGATAGCAGGCAGGACAGACAGGAAACAAATTGATCACGTCATAATCTCAAAAAAATGGACAAGGATTGTCTATGACATAAGATCCTACCGAGGAGCCAACACCGACATGGACCACCTTCTAGTGATGATGAAAATTAACTAGAAATAATAAAAAGCACAGAAAACAAAACAATGAAGAGAAAATGGAACATAAAGGCGCTAGAAAGGGAAGAAACAAAAAAAGAATATGCCCAGGTCATAACTAGTGGACTAGAAACACACAAAAAAGAAGATGATATTGAAACAGAATGGACAAATATAAAAAACAGCATACTAATAGCAGCAGAAAAACTAGTCGGAAAGAGAAGAATCCAAAGAAGTAAACGATGGTTTGACTAGTGGACTAGAAACACACAAAAAAGAAGATGATATTGAAACAGAATGGACAAATATAAAAAAGATAAGAATAAACAACAAGCAGGCAAACATAACAGTAATATATTACTACGCATCCATGGAAGGAGCAGAAGAGGAAGATAAACAGATATTCTACGAAACGCTAGAAGAGACATGTGGAGAAGTACCGACAAACGATATTCTGCTGATAGTGGGTGATTTTAACGCAAAAGTTGGTAAGGAAGAATATAATCGAGAAATAGCAGGACAAGAAATCATACACCAACATACAAACAATAACGGGAGAAGAATATGCAACCTAGCCACAACGACCAACACATACATCATCAGCACAAAATTTAAACTAAGACGTGAACACAAAATAATATGGATGATAGCAGGCAGGACAGACAGGAACCAAATTGATCACGTCATAATCTCAAAAAAATGGACAAGGATTGTCTATGACATACGATCCTACCGAGGAGCCAACACCGACATGGACCACCTTCTAGTGATGATGAAAATTAACTAGAAATAATAAAAAGCACAGAAAACAAAACAATGAAGAGAAAATGGAACATAAAGGCGCTAGAAAGGGAAGAAACAAAAAAAGAATATGCCCAGGTCATAACTAGTGGACTAGAAACACACAAAAAAGAAGATGATATTGAAACAGAATGGACAAATATAAAAAACAGCATACTAATAGCAGCAGAAAAACTAGTCGGAAAGAGAAGAATCCAAAGAAGTAAACGATGGTTTGACCAAGAATGCCAAAATATTAGTGAGAAGAGAAAAGAAACAAGGATAGGGCCAAAAGGAGAACAAGAACTAGACGAATATAATCAAATAAGAAAAGAAGCCACAAAAGTCTACAAGAAAAAGAAAACATTTGGAGCACTAGAAACATCACATAAGAACAACTCGAAACTCTACGAACACATTAAACACCAAGTAAAATCCCACAAAACAATAACTACAATAAAAAAAAACAATGGGAGAAATACTTCACAAAAATATACAAAAGAAATGCAGAAGAAAAATAAAGAGTGAAAACCAATGATAGAGACCAAGAACTACAAGCACCTACATATAAAGAAGTTACAGAAATAGTTAGAGAACTGAAGAAAAAGAAAACAGCAGGACCCGATGAAATAAATAATGAATTGATACAACAAGGAGGGGAAGATCTATTAAGGAGACTGCAGCTTAGTTGTAATGATATGGAACGAGGAAAACATGCCGATGGAGTGGAGGAAAGGGCAAATAATACCGATCCACAAATAGAAAGCACACTAGAATACAGCAACTATAGACCAATAATGTTGTTAAATACGACATATAAACTATTGACAACATTAATAAGAAACAGCCGACCTGCGATTAATTAATTAAAATAATCAATGGTAGTAGGAAAGATCGCAGATCAACCCCCCTATAGTTTGTACACCACAGTAGCTCTGAAAAATCTTCACTTACCGCGATGGCCGAGCTAACTCAATTTCGGCGGCCTTGGATCGTAGGTTCAAATCACCAGCTGTGCACCCGTAAAGCCTTAAAAAAATGGGCGCCAGAAATCCAAAGATTCAAATAATAAAGGATAAACTACAACTGACTAGCATTTATTTAATCGAACTGAAAAACTTGTAGAGTCAGTAATAAATTATCAGAATAATTAAAAGGCAAATAATGTCATAACAAAATTGTGTACGTCAAATGAAGGCTGCGACACGCACAAAGATCAAAAATCCCTTTCGGGTTATAAAATTAACTGTAACATCAAAACCAATCGTGGGATATGCATACCTCAGTCATTTGATAAGACCTTTCTGTTTAGGCTATTGAAATAAAAAGGCGTGAATGCTCCTTTAACAAAGGGTCACTACACATCAAAATTGCAGCTTTGAATATTAATCAGAATTAAATATATGCGTAAAAGTTAAAATATGAAAAAACAAGAGCATGTATGTATTTGAGCTTTACTGGTTAATAATAACGGTTTTAGAATATAAATTCCAGGTATCGAAGTTGATATAATATTAATCCCGGAGTAGCACTAACTAACCTCGATTGCCGGCCGGGGGTTGCTACACCCTGCGGTTAAACATATGCTGGTCGTGAACTACTACACACATTGGTCGAAATCGCCGTGGATGCACCGGTAATTGTAGCAAAAGCACCCTCAAACGGCAGCAACTAGGCAGAACGCCAGCAGCTGTCGAAAATGAGATTAGGCTAACAACTTTGCTTCCGAGATAAACTCTTGGATGAAACTGTTAATTAAGAGCTAAAGAAAATGTAATTAATATGGGAATAACTAAACAGAAAAGCGCCATCGTACCTGATCATACCTTTGGAAACACAATGCTCATAAAAATTGATTGAGCGCACGTAATTTGACTTAAACAATGAAACCTCAGCCGCGCGAAATGCGCCGCCCGAGGCGAGAAGAATAAGTGCCTCGGACGAAAAATTCGTTTCCAAAGGAAAGCTCGCATTACAACGGCCTGTGATAACAGATAGCATGGGTCAAAAGGACATCAAATATATCGGTTAGGCCTGAGATAATTGGATAACTGGCGAAACAATTAAGCAAAGCCAAAAAATTGTTTCAGTTAGTAGCAGGGAAAATGCAAGAAATAGCAAGAGAAATCAAATGGAAATACTGGCATTGCAGGAAATAAGATGGAAAGGAAAAGGGAGGATAAATAAAGAGCACTTTATACTCGACTACGCTGGAGAGGAGAAACAGGACAGAAATGGAATGGCTTTCATGGTAAACAAAAAGCTTAAAGACTGAATAATGGATTTCAAAGCAATTAATGGAAGAATGTCAAAGATAAGAATAAACAACAAGCAGGCAAACATAACAGTAATATATTACTACGCATCCATGGAAGGAGCAGAAGAGGAAGATAAACAGATATTCTACGAAACGCTAGAAGAGACATGTGGAGAAGTACCGACAAACGATATTCTGCTGATAGTGGGTGATTTTAACGCAAAAGTTGGTAAGGAAGAATATAATCGAGAAATAGCAGGACAAGAAATCATACACCAACATACAAACAATAACGGGAGAAGAATATGCAACCTAGCCACAACGACCAACACATACATCATCAGCACAAAATTTAAACTAAGACGTGAACACAAAATAATATGGATGATAGCAGGCAGGACAGACAGGAACCAAATTGATCACGTCATAATCTCAAAAAAATGGACAAGGATTGTCTATGACATAAGATCCTACCGAGGAGCCAACACCGACATGGACCACCTTCTAGTGATGATGAAAATTAACTAGAAATAATAAAAAGCACAGAAAACAAAACAATGAAGAGAAAATGGAACATAAAGGCGCTAGAAAGGGAAGAAACAAAAAAAGAATATGCCCAGGTCATAACTAGTGGACTAGAAACACACAAAAAAGAAGATGATATTGAAACAGAATGGACAAATATAAAAAACAGCATACTAATAGCAGCAGAAAAACTAGTCGGAAAGAGAAGAATCCAAAGAAGTAAACGATGGTTTGACTAGTGGACTAGAAACACACAAAAAAGAAGATGATATTGAACCAGAATGGACAAATATAAAAAAGATAAGAATAAACAACAAGCAGGCAAACATAACAGTAATATATTACTACGCATCCATGGAAGGAGCAGAAGAGGAAGATAAACAGATATTCTACGAAACGCTAGAAGAGACATGTGGAGAAGTACCGACAAACGATATTCTGCTGATAGTGGGTGATTTTAACGCAAAAGTTGGTAAGGAAGAATATAATCGAGAAATAGCAGGACAAGAAATCATACACCAACATACAAACAATAACGGGAGAAGAATATGCAACCTAGCCACAACGACCAACACATACATCATCAGCACAAAATTTAAACTAAGACGTGAACACAAAATAATATGGATGATAGCAGGCAGGACAGACAGGAACCAAATTGATCACGTCATAATCTCAAAAAAATGGACAAGGATTGTCTATGACATAAGATCCTACCGAGGAGCCAACACCGACATGGACCACCTTCTAGTGATGATGAAAATTAACTAGAAATAATAAAAAGCACAGAAAACAAAACAATGAAGAGAAAATGGAACATAAAGGCGCTAGAAAGGGAAGAAACAAAAAAAGAATATGCCCAGGTCATAACTAGTGGACTAGAAACACACAAAAAAGAAGATGATATTGAAACAGAATGGACAAATATAAAAAACAGCATACTAATAGCAGCAGAAAAACTAGTCGGAAAGAGAAGAATCCAAAGAAGTAAACGATGGTTTGACTAGTGGACTAGAAACACACAAAAAAGAAGATGATATTGAAACAGAATGGACAAATATAAAAAAGATAAGAATAAACAACAAGCAGGCAAACATAACAGTAATATATTACTACGCATCCATGGAAGGAGCAGAAGAGGAAGATAAACAGATATTCTACGAAACGCTAGAAGAGACATGTGGAGAAGTACCGACAAACGATATTCTGCTGATAGTGGGTGATTTTAACGCAAAAGTTGGTAAGGAAGAATATAATCGAGAAATAGCAGGACAAGAAATCATACACCAACATACAAACAATAACGGGAGAAGAATATGCAACCTAGCCACAACGACCAACACATACATCATCAGCACAAAATTTAAACTAAGACGTAAACACAAAATAATATGGATGATAGCAGGCAGGACAGACAGGAACCAAATTGATCACGTCATAATCTCAAAAAAATGGACAAGGATTGTCTATGACATACGATCCTACCGAGGAGCCAACACCGACATGGACCACCTTCTAGTGATGATGAAAATTAACTAGAAATAATAAAAAGCACAGAAAACAAAACAATGAAGAGAAAATGGAACATAAAGGCGCTAGAAAGGGAAGAAACAAAAAAAGAATATGCCCAGGTCATAACTAGTGGACTAGAAACACACAAAAAAGAAGATGATATTGAAACAGAATGGACAAATATAAAAAACAGCATACTAATAGCAGCAGAAAAACTAGTCGGAAAGAGAAGAATCCAAAGAAGTAAACGATGGTTTGACCAAGAATGCCAAAATATTAGTGAGAAGAGAAAAGAAACAAGGATAGGGCCAAAAGGAGAACAAGAACTAGACGAATATAATCAAATAAGAAAAGAAGCCACAAAAGTCTACAAGAAAAAGAAAACATTTGGAGCACTAGAAACATCACATAAGAACAACTCGAAACTCTACGAACACATTAAACACCAAGTAAAATCCCACAAAACAATAACTACAATAAAAAAAAACAATGGGAGAAATACTTCACAAAAATATACAAAAGAAATGCAGAAGAAAAATAAAGAGTGAAAACCAATGATAGAGACCAAGAACTACAAGCACCTACATATAAAGAAGTTACAGAAATAGTTAGAGAACTGAAGAAAAAGAAAACAGCAGGACCCGATGAAATAAATAATGAATTGATACAACAAGGAGGGGAAGATCTATTAAGGAGACTGCAGCTTAGTTGTAATGATATGGAACGAGGAAAACATGCCGATGGAGTGGAGGAAAGGGCAAATAATACCGATCCACAAATAGAAAGCACACTAGAATACAGCAACTATAGACCAATAATGTTGTTAAATACGACATATAAACTATTGACAACATTAATAAGAAACAGCCGACCTGCGATTAATTAATTAAAATAATCAATGGTAGTAGGAAAGATCGCAGATCAACCCCCCTATAGTTTGTACACCACAGTAGCTCTGAAAAATCTTCACTTACCGCGATGGCCGAGCTAACTCAATTTCGGCGGCCTTGGATCGTAGGTTCAAATCACCAGCTGTGCACCCGTAAAGCCTTAAAAAAATGGGCGCCAGAAATCCAAAGATTTCAAATAATAAAGGATAAACTACAACTGACTAGCATTTATTTAATCGAACTGAAAAACTTGTAGAGTCAGTAATAAATTATCAGAATAATTAAAAGGCAAATAATGTCATAACAAAATTGTGTACGTCAAATGAAGGCTGCGACACGCACAAAGATCAAAAATCCCTTTCGGGTTATAAAATTAACTGTAACATCAAAACCAATCGTGGAATATGCATACCTCAGTCATTTGATAAGACCTTTCTGTTTAGGCTATTGAAATAAAAAGGCGTGAATGCTCCTTTAACAAAGGGTCACTACACATCAAAATTGCAGCTTTGAATATTAATCAGAATTAAATATATGCGTAAAAGTTAAAATATGAAAAAACAAGAGCATGTATGTATTTGAGCTTTACTGGTTAATAATAACGGTTTTAGAATATAAATTCCAGGTATCGAAGTTGATATAATATTAATCCCGGAGTAGCACTAACTAACCTCGATTGCCGGCCGGGGGTTGCTACACCCTGCGGTTAAACATATGCTGGTCGTGAACTACTACACACATTGGTCGAAATCGCCGTGGATGCACCGGTAATTGTAGCAAAAGCACCCTCAAACGGCAGCAACTAGGCAGAACGCCAGCAGCTGTCGAAAATGAGATTAGGCTAACAACTTTGCTTCCGAGATAAACTCTTGGATGAAACTGTTAATTAAGAGCTAAAGAAAATGTAATTAATATGGGAATAACTAAACAGAAAAGCGCCATCGTACCTGATCATACCTTTGGAAACACAATGCTCATAAAAATTGATTGAGCGCACGTAATTTGACTTAAACAATGAAACCTCAGCCGCGCGAAATGCGCCGCCCGAGGCGAGAAGAATAAGTGCCTCGGACGAAAAATTCGTTTCCAAAGGAAAGCTCGCATTACAACGGCCTGTGATAACAGATAGCATGGGTCAAAAGGACATCAAATATATCGGTTAGGCCTGAGATAATTGGATAACTGGCGAAACAATTAAGCAAAGCCAAAAAATTGTTTCAGTTAGTAGCAGGGAAAATGCAAGAAATAGCAAGAGAAATCAAATGGAAATACTGGCATTGCAGGAAATAAGATGGAAAGGAAAAGGGAGGATAAATAAAGAGCACTTTATACTCGACTACGCTGGAGAGGAGAAACAGGACAGAAATGGAATGGCTTTCATGGTAAACAAAAAGCTTAAAGACTGAATAATGGATTTCAAAGCAATTAATGGAAGAATGTCAAAGATAAGAATAAACAACAAGCAGGCAAACATAACAGTAATATATTACTACGCATCCATGGAAGGAGCAGAAGAGGAAGATAAACAGATATTCTACGAAACGCTAGAAGAGACATGTGGAGAAGTACCGACAAACGATATTCTGCTGATAGTGGGTGATTTTAACGCAAAAGTTGGTAAGGAAGAATATAATCGAGAAATAGCAGGACAAGAAATCATACACCAACATACAAACAATAACGGGAGAAGAATATGCAACCTAGCCACAACGACCAACACATACATCATCAGCACAAAATTTAAACTAAGACGTAAACACAAAATAATATGGATGATAGCAGGCAGGACAGACAGGAACCAAATTGATCACGTCATAATCTCAAAAAAATGGACAAGGATTGTCTATGACATACGATCCTACCGAGGAGCCAACACCGACATGGACCACCTTCTAGTGATGATGAAAATTAACTAGAAATAATAAAAAGCACAGAAAACAAAACAATGAAGAGAAAATGGAACATAAAGGCGCTAGAAAGGGAAGAAACAAAAAAAGAATATGCCCAGGTCATAACTAGTGGACTAGAAACACACAAAAAAGAAGATGATATTGAAACAGAATGGACAAATATAAAAAACAGCATACTAATAGCAGCAGAAAAACTAGTCGGAAAGAGAAGAATCCAAAGAAGTAAACGATGGTTTGACCAAGAATGCCAAAATATTAGTGAGAAGAGAAAAGAAACAAGGATAGGGCCAAAAGGAGAACAAGAACTAGACGAATATAATCAAATAAGAAAAGAAGCCACAAAAGTCTACAAGAAAAAGAAAACATTTGGAGCACTAGAAACATCACATAAGAACAACTCGAAACTCTACGAACACATTAAACACCAAGTAAAATCCCACAAAACAATAACTACAATAAAAAAAAACAATGGGAGAAATACTTCACAAAAATATACAAAAGAAATGCAGAAGAAAAATAAAGAGTGAAAACCAATGATAGAGACCAAGAACTACAAGCACCTACATATAAAGAAGTTACAGAAATAGTTAGAGAACTGAAGAAAAAGAAAACAGCAGGACCCGATGAAATAAATAATGAATTGATACAACAAGGAGGGGAAGATCTATTAAGGAGACTGCAGCTTAGTTGTAATGATATGGAACGAGGAAAACATGCCGATGGAGTGGAGGAAAGGGCAAATAATACCGATCCACAAATAGAAAGCACACTAGAATACAGCAACTATAGACCAATAATGTTGTTAAATACGACATATAAACTATTGACAACATTAATAAGAAACAGCCGACCTGCGATTAATTAATTAAAATAATCAATGGTAGTAGGAAAGATCGCAGATCAACCCCCCTATAGTTTGTACACCACAGTAGCTCTGAAAAATCTTCACTTACCGCGATGGCCGAGCTAACTCAATTTCGGCGGCCTTGGATCGTAGGTTCAAATCACCAGCTGTGCACCCGTAAAGCCTTAAAAAAATGGGCGCCAGAAATCCAAAGATTTCAAATAATAAAGGATAAACTACAACTGACTAGCATTTATTTAATCGAACTGAAAAACTTGTAGAGTCAGTAATAAATTATCAGAATAATTAAAAGGCAAATAATGTCATAACAAAATTGTGTACGTCAAATGAAGGCTGCGACACGCACAAAGATCAAAAATCCCTTTCGGGTTATAAAATTAACTGTAACATCAAAACCAATCGTGGAATATGCATACCTCAGTCATTTGATAAGACCTTTCTGTTTAGGCTATTGAAATAAAAAGGCGTGAATGCTCCTTTAACAAAGGGTCACTACACATCAAAATTGCAGCTTTGAATATTAATCAGAATTAAATATATGCGTAAAAGTTAAAATATGAAAAAACAAGAGCATGTATGTATTTGAGCTTTACTGGTTAATAATAACGGTTTTAGAATATAAATTCCAGGTATCGAAGTTGATATAATATTAATCCCGGAGTAGCACTAACTAACCTCGATTGCCGGCCGGGGGTTGCTACACCCTGCGGTTAAACATATGCTGGTCGTGAACTACTACACACATTGGTCGAAATCGCCGTGGATGCACCGGTAATTGTAGCAAAAGCACCCTCAAACGGCAGCAAGGCAGAACGCCAGCAGCTGTCGAAAATGAGATTAGGCTAACAACTTTGCTTCCGAGATAAACTCTTGGATGAAACTGTTAATTAAGAGCTAAAGAAAATGTAATTAATATGGGAATAACTAAACAGAAAAGCGCCATCGTACCTGATCATACCTTTGGAAACACAATGCTCATAAAAATTGATTGAGCGCACGTAATTTGACTTAAACAATGAAACCTCAGCCGCGCGAAATGCGCCGCCCGAGGCGAGAAGAATAAGTGCCTCGGACGAAAAATTCGTTTCCAAAGGAAAGCTCGCATTACAACGGCCTGTGATAACAGATAGCATGGGTCAAAAGGACATCAAATATATCGGTTAGGCCTGAGATAATTGGATAACTGGCGAAACAATTAAGCAAAGCCAAAAAATTGTTTCAGTTAGTAGCAGGGAAAATGCAAGAAATAGCAAGAGAAATCAAATGGAAATACTGGCATTGCAGGAAATAAGATGGAAAGGAAAAGGGAGGATAAATAAAGAGCACTTTATACTCGACTACGCTGGAGAGGAGAAACAGGACAGAAATGGAATGGCTTTCATGGTAAACAAAAAGCTTAAAGACTGAATAATGGATTTCAAAGCAATTAATGGAAGAATGTCAAAGATAAGAATAAACAACAAGCAGGCAAACATAACAGTAATATATTACTACGCATCCATGGAAGGAGCAGAAGAGGAAGATAAACAGATATTCTACGAAACGCTAGAAGAGACATGTGGAGAAGTACCGACAAACGATATTCTGCTGATAGTGGGTGATTTTAACGCAAAAGTTGGTAAGGAAGAATATAATCGAGAAATAGCAGGACAAGAAATCATACACCAACATACAAACAATAACGGGAGAAGAATATGCAACCTAGCCACAACGACCAACACATACATCATCAGCACAAAATTTAAACTAAGACGTGAACACAAAATAATATGGATGATAGCAGGCAGGACAGACAGGAACCAAATTGATCACGTCATAATCTCAAAAAAATGGACAAGGATTGTCTATGACATAAGATCCTACCGAGGAGCCAACACCGACATGGACCACCTTCTAGTGATGATGAAAATTAACTAGAAATAATAAAAAGCACAGAAAACAAAACAATGAAGAGAAAATGGAACATAAAGGCGCTAGAAAGGGAAGAAACAAAAAAAGAATATGCCCAGGTCATAACTAGTGGACTAGAAACACACAAAAAAGAAGATGATATTGAAACAGAATGGACAAATATAAAAAACAGCATACTAATAGCAGCAGAAAAACTAGTCGGAAAGAGAAGAATCCAAAGAAGTAAACGATGGTTTGACTAGTGGACTAGAAACACACAAAAAAGAAGATGATATTGAACCAGAATGGACAAATATAAAAAAGATAAGAATAAACAACAAGCAGGCAAACATAACAGTAATATATTACTACGCATCCATGGAAGGAGCAGAAGAGGAAGATAAACAGATATTCTACGAAACGCTAGAAGAGACATGTGGAGAAGTACCGACAAACGATATTCTGCTGATAGTGGGTGATTTTAACGCAAAAGTTGGTAAGGAAGAATATAATCGAGAAATAGCAGGACAAGAAATCATACACCAACATACAAACAATAACGGGAGAAGAATATGCAACCTAGCCACAACGACCAACACATACATCATCAGCACAAAATTTAAACTAAGACGTGAACACAAAATAATATGGATGATAGCAGGCAGGACAGACAGGAACCAAATTGATCACGTCATAATCTCAAAAAAATGGACAAGGATTGTCTATGACATAAGATCCTACCGAGGAGCCAACACCGACATGGACCACCTTCTAGTGATGATGAAAATTAACTAGAAATAATAAAAAGCACAGAAAACAAAACAATGAAGAGAAAATGGAACATAAAGGCGCTAGAAAGGGAAGAAACAAAAAAAGAATATGCCCAGGTCATAACTAGTGGACTAGAAACACACAAAAAAGAAGATGATATTGAAACAGAATGGACAAATATAAAAAACAGCATACTAATAGCAGCAGAAAAACTAGTCGGAAAGAGAAGAATCCAAAGAAGTAAACGATGGTTTGACTAGTGGACTAGAAACACACAAAAAAGAAGATGATATTGAAACAGAATGGACAAATATAAAAAAGATAAGAATAAACAACAAGCAGGCAAACATAACAGTAATATATTACTACGCATCCATGGAAGGAGCAGAAGAGGAAGATAAACAGATATTCTACGAAACGCTAGAAGAGACATGTGGAGAAGTACCGACAAACGATATTCTGCTGATAGTGGGTGATTTTAACGCAAAAGTTGGTAAGGAAGAATATAATCGAGAAATAGCAGGACAAGAAATCATACACCAACATACAAACAATAACGGGAGAAGAATATGCAACCTAGCCACAACGACCAACACATACATCATCAGCACAAAATTTAAACTAAGACGTAAACACAAAATAATATGGATGATAGCAGGCAGGACAGACAGGAACCAAATTGATCACGTCATAATCTCAAAAAAATGGACAAGGATTGTCTATGACATACGATCCTACCGAGGAGCCAACACCGACATGGACCACCTTCTAGTGATGATGAAAATTAACTAGAAATAATAAAAAGCACAGAAAACAAAACAATGAAGAGAAAATGGAACATAAAGGCGCTAGAAAGGGAAGAAACAAAAAAAGAATATGCCCAGGTCATAACTAGTGGACTAGAAACACACAAAAAAGAAGATGATATTGAAACAGAATGGACAAATATAAAAAACAGCATACTAATAGCAGCAGAAAAACTAGTCGGAAAGAGAAGAATCCAAAGAAGTAAACGATGGTTTGACCAAGAATGCCAAAATATTAGTGAGAAGAGAAAAGAAACAAGGATAGGGCCAAAAGGAGAACAAGAACTAGACGAATATAATCAAATAAGAAAAGAAGCCACAAAAGTCTACAAGAAAAAGAAAACATTTGGAGCACTAGAAACATCACATAAGAACAACTCGAAACTCTACGAACACATTAAACACCAAGTAAAATCCCACAAAACAATAACTACAATAAAAAAAAACAATGGGAGAAATACTTCACAAAAATATACAAAAGAAATGCAGAAGAAAAATAAAGAGTGAAAACCAATGATAGAGACCAAGAACTACAAGCACCTACATATAAAGAAGTTACAGAAATAGTTAGAGAACTGAAGAAAAAGAAAACAGCAGGACCCGATGAAATAAATAATGAATTGATACAACAAGGAGGGGAAGATCTATTAAGGAGACTGCAGCTTAGTTGTAATGATATGGAACGAGGAAAACATGCCGATGGAGTGGAGGAAAGGGCAAATAATACCGATCCACAAATAGAAAGCACACTAGAATACAGCAACTATAGACCAATAATGTTGTTAAATACGACATATAAACTATTGACAACATTAATAAGAAACAGAATAACAATCTACACAGAAGACAAAATTGGACAATACCAATAGGAAGGGGCGGTGAACCATTGACGCGGTTCACACACTAACACAGATTATAAAGGGTTTTCCAATAAGGGCGGGTCGATGTTGAAATGGAATAAAACAAGCTGTGTGTGAGATATTAACAAAATTCCTTTTTTATTTGAAAGGCCCATGTATGCCATCATGTATGGAATATGACATCGTTTAAATGTCCGCCGCGGCTTCTCACGGTGACACGGATCAGAGAATGTCCATTGTGGCGTTTGCTGTGTGGCACGTAGCGCCGTCCTGCTGGAACCACATGTCGTGCACGTCCATATCGTTCAATTTGGGCCAAAAGAAATTGGTTATTATTGATCTGTAGCGCTCGCCGTTGATGGTGATGGTCTCACCAACGTCGTTTTCGAAAAAGTACGGACCAATGACGTCGCCGGCCCAAAATTTGCACCAAACAGTAACTTTTTGTGGATGCATTGCCACCTGGTGAACCTCATGTGGGTTGGCGTCGTCTCATATACGGCAATTTTGCTTGTTAACATAGCCATTCATCCAAAAATGCGCCTCGTCGCTAAAGATGATTTTTCGGCCAAAATTGGGGTCTTCTTCCAAACGCTCCGAAGCCCAGTCATCGAACAAACGGCGTTGTCTATGGTCATTAACTTTGAGCTCCTGGGTCAGTTGGATCTTGTACGGGTGCAGGCCCAAGTCCCGACGCAAAATTCGCCAAGTTGAAGTCTGCGAAAGGCCGAGTTCTTGTGCACGGCGAGGAATTGACTGCCTCGGGTTCTCCTGCATACTTTCACGGACAGCGTCGATGTTCTCAGCCGATCTGGCGTTGCTTTGACGTACGGGTGTGAGCTGATCTTTTACCGAACCGGTCGTCTCGAATTTGGCCACCAAACGTTGGAGTGTCGACTTTGAAGGGCCACCGCGTCTGCCGTAAAATGGGCGCAACGCGCACAAAGTTTGCACTAACGAACACTCATTTTGATAATAAAGTTTTTATCATTTGGATGTGCTGCTCAATCGTGTAACTTGCCATGGTGATTTGGCATCAGTGACTGAACAATAAACAACAGATTTGTCAGACGCCGCCAAAACAACGTGGCCGCCACAGCTTACCAACATCGACCCGTCCCTATTGGAAAACCCTTTAGAAAAGGCCTATGAATTCAATATAGATTTACACATACTATTAGTAGATTTCCAACAAGCATTTGACTTGATAACTAGGGCACAATTAATAACGGAAATGGAAACATGAAGATCCCAGTAAAACTAATAAGATTGACAAAAATGACAATGAACGAACCAACAGCAACGATAACAACAAAACACGGAGACTCAGAAGAGATTAAAATAGAAAAGGGAGTGAGACAAGGAGACGGACTATCGATGGCGTTATTTAATATAGCTCTAGACGGGGCCATCAAGAAAATCGGACCTGAAATGACAATCACGCACAGCTCAACACAAATCATAGGTTATGCTGACGATTTAGCGCTAATTGCAAGAGACAAACGCAGCTTGGAACAGACATTACTAGCCCTAGTAAGAGAAGCGGAACCCAAAGGACTCAGAATTAACCAGGAAAAAACAAAATACCTGCTCAGTTCAAGGAAAACAATCAAATCAACAGAGATAGAAATGGTGACATACACATTTCAAAGAGTAGAATATTTTAAATACCTAGGCATGACGATGGACGGGAAAAACCAAAGAAGAATAGAAATAAACGAAAGGATCAAGATGGGAAACAGAGCATACTGGAGATATCAAAGATTGCGAAAAGACAGAAACCTTAGTAAAGACACCAAAATAAGGATATACAAAGCGGCAATCCGACCAGTAATAACCTGTGACTGACAAACGAAGACGAAGAGCGACTAAGAATAATAGAAAGAAAGATAATGAGGAAAATCTTAGGACCACTTATGAACCACAAAATAAATAACTTAAACAAGAACGAAGACATAGAAGTGAGAACTCAGTCATAAAGAAGATAACTAATTGGAAGCTCGAATCCGCCAGACACAGAGGAATACCTAAACTTAGATGGAAATACCAAGTTATAAAAGACATACACAAGATGAAAATAGTGGACTGGAGAAGAAAGATTAAGGACCGGAAAGAATGGAATAAAATAGCAAATATAGCAAAAACAAACAATAACAATAAATGGAATAGCGAAAGAATGAAACTAGAACATGCGGACCAATCCACCGTGCAAACCGGATTAGAAGAGCGAGCTCTACGAGGAGTGGCTTATACTCCGAATAGGAGTGAAAGGCCTATATACAGTCTGTTTGATTTTAGCTGTCACTTCAGATATTTCGGCTATTGTTAGAGATATGACAAAATGTTATAGAAGGAAAGTTGTTCTACATTTAATTTTCTATTACTACACATTCACAAAACCCGTGAACTGTCAAAACGCTGAACAGAATCGCCTGGAGGCTGTGGAAATCAGGCGTCCGTTACGTTATTTTGCTGGTTCCATCCCTTATGTTAAGCGCAGAACTGAGACAGCAGTTTCCGCTTTAAGACAGCTTAGTCATGCCACTTAACGGGATGATAATTCGTCACTGTGTGAGATGCAGCCTCACATCCCTTAATTATTTATAGGCTTGGACCCACAGCGACGCAGTAAGTGAATCTAACAAGTAAATGCAGACTGGTTTATTACAAAAATAATTGTTCTATATATACAAACAAATTTGCTTAGATCATAGTAATATACAAAGTTCATTTCTAATAACAGGTGCAATGTATTATATTCAGTAGGTTAATTTACTAGTCTTGCAAAATAATACTCAGCGGTTTTGCTTCCGTGATATGATATGGACTCCATGAACTCGAGCGTCTTTTATGCTGAGCTGCGATTGTAGGCATTTAAACCTTGTCACGGCCTTGCGTAATTGTGTACGCGAAGCCGTGTAAAAATGCTGAGCGGCGACTGCGAGGTGTTTAAACTTGACTGTGAGTAGGTCGCCGCGCTTGCATAATGCAATATTGCGTTTTTGGTGGCTTTTAACTTTTAGAATGTTTCGTAAAATTTAAATGAATAATTATAAATTTATATCTGGTTAATCTGTTAAAGACAAGATTAAACATATTGCCAATTTTAAGCCACAAAAAAGCAAACCGATAAATTATATTGTTTCTTCGAGATTGAGCGTTTTGAGAGGATATTCTTCTGCCTGGGGTTGTGCGGGTGGTGGCTTCCTTCGTGTTATTCGTTGCCGAATGTAGTAGATAGCTCCTAGTAGGGCAGCGGTTCCCAAAAGGCTGCCTGTGACCCCAATAGACAGGTGAGAATGATGTCGGATGGCTTTCCAGGTGAAGTTTTTTATATGCTCCTGGAAATCTAACTGCGATGCTTGTAGGTCTTCGAAGTGGTCTGACTGAGTTAGTACAGGTTCCTCTGCGATTTCTGAAAATGAGTTTGTTGTGATTGGGTTGGTAATATTGATACTGATAGCCTTGGAGTATCCAGCCAGGATCTTGTATTTTCTGTTGTGCCTTGGGGTTAATGTATTCCTCGCAGTTTGGATGATGCAATCCGATGAAATTTGAATGACACCTGTAGTGTTGACGGTGACTTCTTCCCTGTTTCCACTACAAGTGATTGCTATGCGGGTTGGTTTACTGACTACAAATAGCCAGGTGTTTTCCATGTACAATTGTTTCCAAATAATGGACTGGATGCGATGTCTTCGTAGGAGACATTGACTGGTTTCTACTCGGTGATATATATCGTCAATGATGCAGTTTGGGTTGTTTTCAATTCCTTTAACTACCGTTGGACTGCAAACATAGGTAGTGGGAGAAATTTGTAGCTCTTCTTTGAATTCTTCATCTGTTTCGTGGAAGTACATTTGTAGGTTGTAATCCACAGCGAAGATTCCTTTCGGTACATCGATCATCCAGTAGGATCCATTGCTGATTTGGAGAGGAATTGGTGTCACTTTAATTAAGGAGTATTCCGTTTTTTCCACTATGATGAAATACCCTTGGACGTTGATGTAGATGTCGTCATGCCCAATGTCAACCTTTAGAATTGGCGTTGGTAATATCTCCAAATTTGGTGAAAGTTTACTGGTAGCATTAGCGAGGATCTGTTTAATTTGAGCAGGTGTTATTAGCTCGTACAGATTACCTTGCTGAAAGTGAACGTTTAAGATGTGAATATGGTAGTTGCACAGTTCACTAATTACATTTGTGGCGACTTGGTACACACTGATGATGTGAATATTTAGTCGGTTGGAGTCGGTTGCTTTATACCATTTGTCCATGTTGTTAATGGCCCGGATTCCTTGGTTTAATTTTTCTTGGAAATGTTCCAGCTTCTTGTCGATTCGTTCTTCGGTTTCATTAAACCTGGAAAGTGCTGATAGCAAGAATTTGGATTGTTGACTGTCCATTTTTATTAGTTCCTGTTGATTCTTGTCTAGCCTGTCTATATCTTGATAGACTTCATCGTTGACTCCAAAAATTGATGTTAATACTGTGCCAAGGACTCCTCTTTTTTCTCGTCTTGTTATTATTTCTTCCATACCATCTCTAATCCATTCCATTTGCTTTTTCTGTTCCAGAAGATGATGCACCAGTGTCTTGCATAATGTGTCTTCGGACAGTTCTTTTGCAGAGTCGCAGAGATTGTCGAATTTGTCTACCATGTCTGTGACTGTTTCGAAGTCTTCTTCGATCTTCCCCCTCTCGAACTGGATTTCGATCCGGAATGTTCCTCTCTCAATCTTCCCGTGTCCAATGTGTTCTACATAGTACCCGCTGTCTGGTTTTTGGATATTAAATTCTGCTTTACTTAATGTATTGGTGGTAAGAAGGGTAAAGATGAGTAACAGCAGTTTCCATTTGGACGCGACAGATTTCCTTGGTGCTGGGGATGATCGTGTCTGGATAATGTTAGTTGAAATTTTATCTTCTGCCTCTGGTTCCTGCGATTCCTCGGTAGTTGCTGGTAATGGAATGATGCTGCCTATGGATCGTTTTAGCTGATGTCCTCCTGATTTCTGGAGCGTCACTACTCGTACTGATCCATCGGCTGCTGGATGAGTTGCAGTGACTCTTGCTAAAGGCCACTTACTAGGATTGATACTATCTTCTTTGATTAACACTAAATCTCCAACTTTAGTGTTCTCCAATGGTTTCTTCCATTTGTTTCGTTGCTGTAATCCATGAAGGTAGTCCGAGCTCCATGATTTCCAAAAATCTTGCTTGATCTTTTGGATTATCCTCCAACGATTCGATAGATTTGAAGATATTGGAGTGTTGATTGGGTCTGGTGGCGATATGATTTCCCTCCCTATTAGGAAATGGCCTGGCGTCAGAGCAGTTGTGTCCTCAATATCGTTGCCTTGTGGACATAGAGGACGTGAGTTTAGGCAGGCCTCAATTTGGCAGAGAAGAGTTGTTAACTCTTCAAAGGTGAGAGTAGCGTGGCCAATAGTTCTCTTCAGATGATGCTTCATTGATTTTACCCCTGCTTCCCATATCCCTCCGAAGTGAGGGGCTATTGGAGGGATGAAGTGCCATTGGGTACCACCGGTTGCTAAGGTTTCTTGGACAACTGGGCCTTCAATTGTTTGGCGGGTTTCCTTGTCCAACTCTTTTCTTGCGCCAACGAAGTTTGTTCCGTTGTCGCTGTATAGGTGTGCACAGCGTCCTCTTCGGGCAGTAAACCTCCTGAAGACTGCTAGGAAGCTGTTGGTTGTCATGTCGCTGACGGCCTCTAGGTGAATTGCCTTGGTTGATAGACAGACAAAAACAGCAACGTACCCTTTGTGCGAAGAATGCCCTCTTCCCTTGGATGTTCGAATCTGTATTGGGCCGGCGTAGTCCACTCCGGAATGGAAGAATGGAGGAGTTGAATTCACTCTGGTTGATGGAAGATTTCCCATCAGTTGCTGTGCTGCCTCTGCTTTGTATCGTAGACATCGGAAACACTTCTGGATGCTGGAGCTGACTGCTTTCTTCGCGTTGATGATCCAATATTTTCTTCGGATATATGAGAGAGTGAGTTGGGTGCCACCGTGCAGCGTGCGTAGATGCGCCTCTTGGATTATTAGTTTGGAAATATGACTGGAGTACGGGAGTATGATTGGGTGTTTTTCATTGAAGGACAAGGTGGAATTTTCTAATCTTCCTCCAACACGGATTATTCCATGCTGATCGATGAAGGGATTGAGGTTGGCAAGCTTGTTACTGGAACTCACATATTTGTTCTGCCGGAGTTGAGATCCTGTTGCCCTCAAAATAGGATCACTTCCTTGGATGACCTTAACGAGTAGGAGGATGGTGTCGTCCATTTCCTTCACTGATAGGCATCCTGATTGAGTGGGAAGTCGCTTACACTTGTTGATGAATCTTCGGCAATGTGACATGACTCGTACCATTCTTGTTAGAGAAGAAAAACGATGAACGACTTCGTTCTCGTCTTGATGAATGGTAGTTTGATGCACAGTGTAACTTCTTGCTTCTTCCTCGGTGGTTGCGGTGTCTGGTTGACACGGCCATGAACTCTTGTTAACTAGCCAGCTCGGTCCGTCCCA
This sequence comes from Agriotes lineatus, assembly GCA_940337035.1. NCBI lineage: Eukaryota > Metazoa > Arthropoda > Insecta > Coleoptera > Elateridae > Agriotes > Agriotes lineatus. The sequence continues at coordinate 93,019 of CALNHX010003092.1, read as the reverse complement.
CCATAGGAGATGATTCTTTAGTTTTTCTGGACTAGTGCCTCGGGAGATGACGTCTGCAGGATTCTCTTCGGATTTGACGTGGTTCCAATGTTGAGCCGGAATTAGATTGTTGATTTCGGCTACTCGATTCGCGACGAACGTCTTCCATCGTACCGGGTCTCCTTTTATCCATCCTAATGTAACCATGGAGTCGGTCCAGGCGAAGATAGACACCTTAGGAAGGTCTAATGTTGCAATTACCCTTTGAAGTAGATTGGAAAGGAGTACTGCTGCGCAGAGTTCCAGTCTTGGTAATGTCGTCTTGGCTCGGGCTGGTGCCACCTTGGATTTGGCTATTAATAAGGATACCTTGACTTGGCCGGATGATGTGGTGACTCTGGTATAAATCGCGGCCCCGAAAGCTCTTTCGGAGGCGTCACAGAATCCATGCAGCTCTACTAGAGATTCCCTTTTGATAAACAACCACCTTGGTAAGGTAATTTCTTCCACTGCCTTGAGTTGAGACCTGAGCGTCTCCCATTTGCCTTGGATATTTTCAGACACTGGGTCATCCCATTTGATATTTTCGAGCCATAGTTCTTGGATGAGTAGCTTGGCAGTGATGATGACGGGTGCTAACCATCCCAATGGGTCGAAAATTTTGGCAACTTCGGATAGTATGGTGCGTTTGGTGGATTCCTGTTGCTTAACGTCTACCTTAAAACAGAAAACATCTTCATATGGAGACCAGTGAATGCCCAAGGACTTTTTTACGCCGTCTTCACTTATTTCGAGGTATGTTTGTTCCTTTAACTCTTCTGGGAGTTCTTGAATGATGGCTGACTCATTACTGCACCATTTATGTAGAGTAAAGCCTCCACGCTTTAGTAAGGAAATGAGCTGACCTTGTTGTTGGATCGCTTCTTCCACAGTGTCGGCCCCAGAAAGCACGTCGTCCACGTAGAAATCTTTCTTCACTGCTTCTGAAGCTAATGGAAATGAGACCTTTTCGTCCTGTGCGAGTTGATGCAAGGTTCGAATGGCAAGATAGGGAGCTGATGCGGTTCCATAAGTGACGGTGCACAGCTTATATTCCCTGATTGGCTGTGATTTGTCGAATCTCCATAGGACTCTTTGGTACTCCTGGTCTTGGTTGTTCATTCTGATTTGTCGGTACATTTTTTCAATGTCTGCAGAAAAAACAATCCTGTGTGTCCTCCATCGAAGTAGAATGTCGACCAGTTCTTGCTGAAGTTTAGGTCCAGCGTACATCATCTCATTTAAGGATTTTCCGTGAGAGGCCTTGCTAGAGGCATCGAAAACGACACGAAGCCTGGTTGATGAACTTGCTTCTCGGATGACGCCATGGTGGGGAATGTAATACTTGCCGTTATTCTCATCTTCCCTTGCCACCTTTTCCATATGTCCTAAATCCAAGTATTCTTGCATGAATTTCTTGTATTGGACTGCTAGATCTTGATCTTGTCCTAATTTCTTCTCCAGATGTATGAATCGTGCCAATGCTGAGGGTTTGGACCTTCCCATGTGTACTGGAGTTTGTTTGAATGGAATCCTTACTACGTATCTTCCATCTACGTCTCGCTGGACTGTGTCTGTGAATTTATTTTCACATACCTGATCATCTGGGGAAAGTTTCCTTTGAGGAGAAGCCTCTTCAATGTTCCAGAATTTCTGCAACTGCTCATCCTCTTCAATTTTGGCAACCATGGTGTTGACCTTAAGGCTGGTGGGAGGTCGTCTTCCCATGGTTCCTGATAAGATCCATCCCAATTCGGTATTCTGTCCTAGGATGCCATCTTTGGATTTCTTGATTCCTTCGAGAATTATTTGGGAATATTCTTCAGCGCCTAGAAGTATATCTATGGGGCCAGGTCGGTTGAAGGTTGGATCGGCGATGAAGACATGTTTCCAGGCATCCATTTTTATGTTCGGAATGGGTGATGAAGGCATGGTTTTTGTAAGTTTGGGAAGTACCAGTAAAGTAACAGGTAAGGAAAATTTACTTGGAAATCTTGGCGTAATCAAACCGGTGATTTTCCATTTTGCGACTTTTGTTTCGCTGTTCCCAATTCCGGAGATTTCTGCTCGAATCTTGGTCCTGGGTAACGCTAATAATTCGGCTGCGGCTTCGGTGATGAAGGAACCTTGAGACCCTGGATCTATCAAGACCCTCAAGAGATGAGTCATCCCGGATGCTGCCTTAACTTGAACCGTTGCTGTGGCCAGTAGCACTTGGCTCTTCTTTGCGCCTAGGTTGGCGGCAATGATTGTGGGTTTTGGCTTCTTCTCTGGAGCGTTGGAGGTCTGCATGGCTGCTGCGTGAGAAAACGTCTTCATCTTCGGAGCAGGTATCGGCTTTGATGGCGGCTGTGCTTTGTGAAGCAGAGTATGGTGTGGAAAGCGGCCGATTTTGCAGTTATAATACGAACGACATTGTATATTAGAATCGTGTCGCAAACATCGAAAGCACAATCGGTAGGTTCTTACCACTTCTTGCTTTTCGTGGGTGGAGAGCCTCTGGAATTGACCACAGTTATCGATGTAATGATCCCCATTGCACATCTTGCAGTTGAGATATCCGGCAGCGTAATTTTTCTGTGGCTTGTCCTGAGTTGGTTTTCGAGCTCCATCAATGGATTCCAAGGATTGGAACCGCATTTGTAAGAAGGCCATTAGAGTTTGGTGATCCTGAACTTCATTTGGGCACTGAAGCGATTGCTCATATAATTTGTTAGTTTCAGGATCCCATTTTCGAGTAATAACTCGGTTAATCCACGGACCCCAGCTGTCGGTGGAAATGCCCAAATTTTTGATTGCTTCCACACATTCCTTAGTGGAGTCATGCAATCTTTTCAACCCTTGGGCTGATTCCTTGGAGAGGACCGGCTGATCGAAGATGGTGTCTAGCAATTTGGTTAGAATAAGGCGATTATTTTGATACCTTTGTTGCAGCAAATTCCAAGCGGTGTTGTAGTTGGCTTGAGTCACTGCGAGATGCTGGATTAGTCGGCTGGGCTCTCCCTTGACATGCGTTTTTAAATACTGCATTTTGATGACATCATCCATGTTTTGGTTGTCATCTACTAATTTGGTGAATAGGTCCTTAAAAGTGGCCCATTCCTCATAATTTCCCTCGTATATGGGGATTTTAACTTGAGGAAGCGAGATGGCTGATGCTTGCTCGTTCCTTGTTGGTGCTTGTAACAAATTAATTAAATTTCGGTACCTGTCTTTCAACGTAGTAAATTCAGGACTGAAGTGCGTCTGGTTTGAATCCATCTCGTTAGACATGACTTCTTCGTCCATCTCGATCACCCGGTCCCATTCTTCCTTTAATTCCCTCTTTGTGATGGCGGGCCTTCCGAGTGCTTGTTCCAGTTCGGCGTCGTCCAAAGATTGCTTAAAATTCTGCATCCGAATCTGCAGTTTTCGGATACGAACCTTTTGCTCGGGATTTACAACTGTTTCCTCTCGCCTCCTAGTTTCAGAGGGGTCGGGATTTTCAGTTGCCTTTAAACAGCTCTGCAAATAACTTTTTGCTTCGCAGTAGATGGCTTTAATTTGTTCGTAATACCCTGTGGTAAAATAATTATGTGTAGGAATACTTAGCTGCACCATTTTGGCGTGATTTTTGGTCACGGCGTTCCAAGTTTCGTCCAGCGTCTTGTTTCGGCTGGCGATGTAAGCTTCTGTTTTTCGGCTGGCAGGGTCCTTTTTGCTGTTGGAAAATACCTGCGTGATCTTCTGGCCGAGTTCTTCTTGGGCGACAGCTAGCTGATTGAATTCCTCCATATTGTTTGCCATTTTCGGGGAACCGGGTGGGTTGGTAGATGTTGTTTTCTTCTCGGGATGTACCTCTTCTTAGTTGTAGACAGATCCGGCTCGAAGGACCATGAACAGATTCGCCTGGAGGCTGTAGAAATCAGGCGTCCGTTACGTTATTTTGCTGGTTCCATCCCTTATGTTAAGCGCAGAACTGAGACAGCAGTTTCCGCTTTAAGACAGCTTAGTCATGCCACTTAACGGGATGATAATTCGTCACTGTGTGAGATGCAGCCTCACATCCCTTAATTATTTATAGGCTTGGACCCACAGCGACGCAGTAAGTGAATCTAACAAGTAAATGCAGACTGGTTTATTACAAAAATAATTGTTCTATATATACAAACAAATTTGCTTAGATCATAGTAATATACAAAGTTCATTTCTAATAACAGGTGCAATGTATTATATTCAGTAGGTTAATTTACTAGTCTTGCAAAACAATACTCAGCGGTTTTGCTTCCGTGATATGATATGGACTCCATGAACTCGAGCGTCTTTTATGCTGAGCTGCGATTGTAGGCATTTAAACCTTGTCACGGCCTTGCGTAATTGTGTACGCGAAGCCGTGTAAAAATGCTGAGCGGCGACTGCGAGGTGTTTAAACTTGACTGTGAGTAGGTCGCCGCGCTTGCATAATGCAATATTGCGTTTTTGGTGGCTTTTAACTTTTAGAATGTTTCGTAAAATTTAAATGAATAATTATAAATTTATATCTGGTTAATCTGTTAAAGACAAGATTAAACAACGCTGTCAAGTATTTAGGCATTTAGGCATTTAGGCATTTACGCAGTTAGGCATTTAGGCATTTAGGCATTTAGACATTTAGGCATTTATGCATTTAACCATTTAGGTATTTTCGTATTTATGCATTTACGCAATTACGCATTAAGCATTTAAGCATTTAGACATTTATACATTTAGGCATTTAACCATTTAAGCATTTAGGCATTTATACTTATATGCATTTAGGCATTTAGGCATTTAGGCATTTAGACACTTAGGCACTTATATACTTATTCATTTAGGCAATTAGGCATTTAGACACGTAGGCTCTCATCCGTTTTGGCATTTATCCATTTAGGCATTTAGGCACTTAACCGTTTAGGCATTTAGGCATTTAGGCAATTAGGCATTTATTCATTTAGGCGTTTAGACATTTAGGCATTTATACATTTAGGCATTTAGGCATTTAGGCATTTAGGCATTTAACCATTTAGGCATTTTGGTATTTAGGCATTTAACCATTTAGGCATTTTGGTATTTAGGCATTTACGCATTTATACTTTTATACATTTAGGCATTTAGGCATTTAAACACTTGGGCATTTATACATTTATTCAATTAGGCATTTAGGCATTTAGACACGTAGGCTCTCATCCGTTTAGGCATTTAGGCATTTAGGCATTTAGGCACTTAACCATTTAGGCATTTAGGCATTTAGGCATTTACGCAGTTAGGCATTTAGGCATTTAGATATTTAGGCATTTATACATGTAACCATTTAGGCATTTAGGCATTTAGGCAATTAGGCATTTACGCATTTAGGCATTTAACCATTTAGGCATTTAGGCATTTAGGCATTTACGCAGTTAGGCATTTAAGCATTTAGGCATTTAGACATTTAGGCATTTATACATTTTACCATTTAGGCATTTAGGCATTTAGGCATTTACGCATTTAACCATTTAAGCATTTTGGTATTTAGGCATTTACGCATTTATACTTTTATACATTTAGGCATTTAGGCATTTAGGCAATTAGGTATTTAGGCATTTAGGCATTTAACCATTTAGGCATTTTGGCATTTAGGCATTTACGCAGTTAGGCATTTAAGCATTTAGGCATTTAGACATTTAGGCATTTATACATTTTACCATTTAGGCATTTAGGCATTTAGGCATTTACGGATTTAACCATTTAGGCATTTTGGCATTTAGACATTTAGGCATTTATACATTTTACCATTTACGCATTTAGGCATTTAGGCATTTACGCATTTAACCATTTAGGCATTTTGGTATTTAGGCATTTACGCATTTATACTTTTATACATTTAGGCATTTAAGCATTTAGACACGTAGGCTCACATCCGTTTAGGCATTTAGGCATTTAGGCATTTAACCATTTAGGCATTTAGGCATTTAGGCATTTAACCATTTAGGCATTTAGGCATTTAGGCAATCAGGCATTTACGCAGTTAGGCATTTCACCATTTAGGCATTTATTCATTTAGGCATTTAGGCAGTTAGGCATTTAGGCATTTAGGCATTTAGACATTTAGGCACTCGTACACTTAATATTTAGGCATTTAGGTATTTAGGCATTTACCTAATTACGCATTAAGCATTTAAGCATTCAGACATTTATACATTTAGCCATTTAACCATTTAGGCATTTAATCATTTATACTTTTATACATTTGGGCATTTAGGCATTTAGACACTTAGGCATTTATACATTTATTTATTTAGGCAATTAGGCATTTAGACACGTAGGCTCTCATCCGTTTAGGCATTTAGGCATTTAGCCATTTTGGCATTTAGGCATTTAGGCATTTATACATTTAACCATTTAGGCATTTAGGCATTTAGGCATTTAACCATTTAGGCATTTAGGCATTTAGGCATTTACGCAGTTAGGCATTTAGGCATTTAGGCATTTAACCATTTAGGCATTTAGGCATTTAGGCATTTATGCATTTAATCATTTAGGCATTTATTCATTTATGCCATTGGGCACTTAGACACGTAAGCTCTCATCCGTTTAGGCATTTAGGCATTTACGCAGGTAGGCATTTGGGCATTTAAGCATTTAGGCATTTAGGCAATAATACATTTAACCATTTAAGCATTTAGGCATTTAGGCATTTAACCATTTAGGCATTTAGGCATTTAGGCATTTAGGCATTTACGCATTTAAGCATTTAGACATTTATACATTTAGGCATTTAACCATTTAGGCATTTAATCATTTATACTTTTATACATTTAGGCATTTATACATTTGATCATTTAAGCATTTAGGTATTTAGGCATTTACGCAATTACGCATTAAGATTTAAACATTTAGACATTTATACATTTAGGCATTTAACCATTTAGGCATCTATACTTTTATACATTTAGGCATTTAGGCATTTAGCCACTTAAGCATTTATACATTTATTCATTTAGGCAATTAGGCATTTAGACACGTAGGCTCTCATCCGTTTAGGCATTTAGACATTTAGGCATTTAGGCATTTTACCATTTAGAAATTTAGGCCGTTAGGCATTTACGCAGTTAGGCATTTAGGGATTTAGGCATCTAGACATTTAGGCATTTATACATTTATTCATTTAGGCATTTAGGCATTTAGGCATTTAGGCATTTAGACATTTAGGCATTTATACATTTAACCATTTCACCATTTAGGCATTTAGGCATTTACACATATATTCATTTAGGCAATTAGGCATTTAGACACGTAGGCTCTCATCCGTTTAGGCATTTAGACATTTAGGCATTTAGGCATTTTACCATTTAGGCATTTAGGCCGTTAGGCATTTACGCAGTTAGGCATTTAGGGATTTAGGCATCTAGACATTTAGGCATTTATACATTTATTCATTTAGGCATTTAGGCATTTAGGCATTTAGGCATTTAGACATTTAGGCATTTATACATTTATTCATTTAAGCATTTAAGCATTTAGACATTTATACATTTAGGCGTTTAACCATTCAGGCATTTATTTATTTGTAGTTTTATACATTTAGGCATTTAGGCATTTAGACATTTAGGCATCTATACATTTATTTATTTAGGCAATTAGGCATTTAGACACGTAGGCTCTCATCCGTTTAGGCATTTAGGCATTTAGCCATTTAGGCATTTAGGCATTTAGGCATTTATACTTTTAACCATTTAGGCATTTAGGCATTTAGGCATTTAACCATTTAGGCATTTAGGCATTTAGGCATTTAGGCATTTACGCAGTTAGGCATTTAGGCATTTAGGCATTTAACCATTTAGGCATTTAGGCATTTAGGCATTTATACATTTTAACCATTTAGGCATTTATTCATTTAGGCAATTAGGTACTTAGACACGTAAGCTCTAATCCGTTTAGTCATTTAGGCATTTACGCAGGTAGGCATTTAGGCATTTATACATTTAGGCATTTAGGCATTAATACATTTAACCATTTAAGCATTTAGGCATTTAGGCATTTAACCATTTAGGCATTTAGGCATTTAGGCATTTAAGCAGTTAGGCATTTAGGCATTTAGGTATTTAGACATTTAGGCATTGATACATTTAACCACTTAGGCATTTAGGTATTTAGGCCTTTACGCAATTACGCATCAAGCATTTAAGCATTTAGACCTTTATACATTTAGGCATTTAACCATTTAGGCATTTAAGCATTTATACTTTTACACATTTAGGCATTTAGACACTTAGGCATTTATACATTTATTCATTTAGGCAATTAAGCATTTAGACACGTAGGCTCTCATTCCTTTAGGCATTTAGGCATTTAGGCATTTAGGCATTTAACCATTTAGGCATTTAGGCATTTAGGCATTTACGCAGTTAGGCATTTAGGCATTTAGACATTTAGGCATTTATACATTTTACCATTTAGGCATTTAGGCATTTAGGCATTTACGCAGTTAGGCATTTAGGCGTTTAGTCATTTAGACATTTAGGCATTTATACATTTAACCATTTATTCATTTAGGCATTTTTGCATTTACACATTTATACTTTTATAAATTTAGGCATTTATGCATTTAGACACTTAGGCATTTATACATTTATTCATTTAGGCATTTAGGCATTTAGGCATTTACGCAGTTAGGCATTTAGGCATTTAAGCATTTAGACATTTAGGCATTTATACATATAACCATTTAGGCATTTATTCATTTAGGCATTTAGGCATTTAACCATTTAGGCATTACGGTATTTAGGCATTTACGCACTTATACTGTTATACATTTAAGCATTTAGGCATTTAGACACTTAAGCATTTATACATCTATTCATTTAGACATTTAGGCATTTAGACAAGTAGGCTCTCATAGGTTTAGGCGTTTAGGCATTAGGCATTTAGGCATTAGGCATTTAACTATTTAGGCATTTAGGCATTTAGGCATTTACGCAGTTAGGCATTTAGGCATTTAGGCATTTAGACATTTAGGCATTTATACACTTAACCATTTAGGCATTTAGGCATTTAGGCATTTAAGCATTTAACCTTTTAGGCATTTAGGCATTTAGGCATTTAGGCATTTACGCAGATAGGCATTTAGGCATTTAGGCACATAGACATTTAGGCATTTATACATTTATTTATTTAGGCATTTAGGCATTTAGGCATTTAGGCATTTAGACATTTAGGCATTTATACATTTAACCATTTAACCATTTAGGCATTTAGGCATTTACACATATATTCATTTAGGCAATTAGGCATTTAGACACGTAGGCTCTTATCCGTTTAGGCATTTAGACATTTAGGCATTTAGGCATTTTACCATTTAGGCATTTAGGCCGTTAGGCATTTACGCAGTTAGGCATTTAGGGATTTAGGCATCTAGACATTTAGGCATTTATACATTTATTCATTTAGGCATTTAGGCATTTAGGCATTTATACATTTATTCATTTAAGCATTTAAGCATTTAGACATTTATACATTTAGGCGTTTAACCATTCAGGCATTTAATTATTTGTAGTTTTTATACATTTAGGCATTTAGGCATTTAGACACTTAGGCATCTATACATTTATTTATTTAGGCAATTAGGCATTTAGACACGTAGGCTCTCATCCGTTTAGGCATTTAGTCATTTAGCCATTTAGGCATTTAGGCATTTAGGCATTTATACTTTTAACCATTTAGGCATTTAGGCATTTAGGCATTTAACCATTTAGGCATTTAGGCATTTAGGCATTTACGCAGTTAGGCATTTAGGCATTTAGGCATTTAACCATTTAGGCATTTAGGCATTTATACATTTAACCATTTAGGCATTTATTCATTTAGGCAATTAGGTACTTAGACACGTAAATTCTAATCCGTTTAGTCATTTAGGCATTTACGCAGGTAGGCATTTAGGAAGTTATACATTTAGGCATTTAGGCATTAATACATTTAACCATTTAAGCATTTAGGCATTTAGGCATTTAACCATTTAGGCATTTAGGCATTTAGGCATTTAAGCAGTTAGGCATTTAGGCATTTAGGTATTTAGACATTTAGGCATTGATACATTTAACCACTTAGGCATTTAGGTATTTAGGCCTTTACGCAATTACGCATCAAGCATTTAAACATTTAGACCTTTATACATTTAGGCATTTAACCATTTAGGCATTTAAGCATTTAAACTTTTACACATTTAGGCATTTAGACACTTAGGCATTTATACATTTATTCATTTAGGGCAATTAAGCATTTAGACACGTAGGCTCTCATTCCTTTAGGCATTTAGGCATTTAGACATTTAGGCATTTAACCATTTAGGGCATTTAAGCATTTAGGCATTTACGCAGTTAGGCATTTAGGCATTTAGACATTTAGGCATTTATACATTTTACCATTTAGGCATTTAGGCATTTAGGCATTTACGCAGTTAGGCATTTAGGCGTTTAGTCATTTAGACATTTAGGCATTTATACATTTAACCATTTAGGCATTTAGGCATTTTTGCATTTACACATTTATACTTTTATAAATTTAGGCATTTATGCATTTAGACACTTAGGCATTTATACATTTATTCATTTAGGCATTTAGGCATTTAGGTATTTAGGCATTTACGCAGTTAGGCATTTAGGCATTTAAGCATTTAGACATTTAGGCATTTATACATATAACCATTTAGGCATTTATTCATTTAGGCATTTAGGCATTTAACCATTTAGGCATTACGGTATTTAGGCATTTACGCACTTATACTGTTATACATTTAAGCATTTAGGCATTTAGACACTTAAGCATTTATACATCTATTCATTTAGACATTTAGGCATTTAGACAAGTAGGCTCTCATAGGTTTAGGCGTTTAGGCATTAGGCATTTAGGCATTAGGCATTTAACTATTTAGGCATTTAGGCATTTAGGCATTTACGCAGTTAGGCATTTAGGCATTTAGGCATTTAGACATTTAGGCATTTATACACTTAACCATTTAGGCATTTAGGCATTTAGGCATTTAAGCATTTAACCTTTTAGGCATTTAGGCATTTAGGCATTTAGGCATTTACGCAGATAGGCATTTAGGCTTTTAGGCACATAGACATTTAGGCATTTCTACATTTAACCATTTAGGCATTTAGGTATTTAGGCATTTACGCATTTATACTTTTATACATTTAGGCATTTAGGCATTTAGGCATTTACGCAGTTAGGCATTTAGGCATTTAGGCATTTAGACATTTAGGCATTTATACATATAGCCATTTAGGCATTTAGGCATTTAGGCATTTAGGAATTTAACCATTTAGGCATTTTGGTATTTAGGCATTTACGCATTTATACTTTTATACATTTAGGCATTTAGGCATTTAGACTTTTAGGCACTTATACATTTATTTATTTAGGCATTTAGGCATTTAAGCATTTAACCATTTAGGCATTTAGGCATTTAGGCACTTACGCAGTTAGGCATTTAGGTATTTAGGCATTTAGACATTTAGGCATTTATACATTTAACCTTTTAAGCATTTAGGCATTTAGGCATTTAACCATTTAGGCATTTAGGCGTTTAGGCATTTACGCAGTTAGGCATTTAGGCATTTAGGCATTTAGTCATTTAACCATTTAGGCATTTAGGCGTTTACGCATTTACGCTGAACAGATTCGCCTGGAGGCTGTAGAAATCAGGCGTCCGTTACGTTATTTTGCTGGTTCCATCCCTTATGTTAAGCGCAGAACTGAGACAGCAGTTTCCGCTTTAAGACAGCTTAGTCATGCCACTTAACGGGATGATAATTCGTCACTGTGTGAGATGCAGCCTCACATCCCTTAATTATTTATAGGCTTGGACCCACAGCGACGCAGTAAGTGAATCTAACAAGTAAATGCAGACTGGTTTATTACAAAAATAATTGTTCTATATATACAAACAAATTTGCTTAGATCATAGTAATATACAAAGTTCATTTCTAATAACAGGTGCAATGTATTATATTCAGTAGGTTAATTTACTAGTCTTGCAAAACAATACTCAGCGGTTTTGCTTCCGTGATATGATATGGACTCCATGAACTCGAGCGTCTTTTATGCTGAGCTGCGATTGTAGGCATTTAAACCTTGTCACGGCCTTGCGTAATTGTGTACGCGAAGCCGTGTAAAAATGCTGAGCGGCGACTGCGAGGTGTTTAAACTTGACTGTGAGTAGGTCGCCGCGCTTGCATAATGCAATATTGCGTTTTTGGTGGCTTTTAACTTTTAGAATGTTTCGTAAATTTTAAATGAATAATTATAAATTTATATCTGGTTAATCTGTTAAAGACAAGATTAAACATATTGCCAATTTTAAGCCACAAAAAAGCAAACCGATAAATTATATTGTTTCTTCGAGATTGAGCGTTTTGAGAGGATATTCTTCTGCCTGGGGTTGTGCGGGTGGTGGATTCCTTCGTGTTATTCGTTGCTGAATGTAGTAGATAGCTCCTAGTAGGGCAGCGGTTCCCAAAAGGCTGCCTGTGACCCCAATAGACAGGTGAGAATGATGTCGGATGGCTTTCCAGGTGAAGTTTTTTATATGCTCCTGGAAATCTAACTGCGATGCTTGTAGGTCTTCGAAGTGGTCTGACTGAGTTAGTACAGGTTCCTCTGCGATTTCTGAAAATGAGTTTGTTGTGATTGGGTTGGTAATATTGATACTGATAGCCTTGGAGTATCCAGCCAGGATCTTGTATTTTCTGTTGTGCCTTGGGGTTAATGTATTCCTCGCAGTTTGGATGATGCAATCCGATGAAATTTGAATGACACCTGTAGTGTTGACGGTGACTTCTTCCCTGTTTCCACTACAAGTGATTGCTATGCGGGTTGGCTTACTGACTACAAATAGCCAGGTGTTTTCCATGTACAATTGTTTCCAAATAATGGACTGGATGCGATGTCTTCGTAGGAGACATTGACTGGTTTCTACTCGGTGATATATATCGTCAAAGATGCAGTTTGGGTTGTTTTCAATTCCTTTAACTACCGTTGGACTGCAAACATAGGTAGTGGGAGAAATTTGTAGCTCTTCTTTGAATTCTTCATCTGTTTCGTGGAAGTACATTTGTAGGTTGTAATCCACAGCGAAGATTCCTTTCGGCACATCGATCATCCAGTAGGATCCATTGCTGATTTGGAGAGGAATTGGTGTCACTTTAATTAAGGAGTATTCCGTTTTTTTCACTATGATGAGATACCCTTGGACGTTGATGTAGATGTCGTCATGCCCAATGTCAACCTTTAGAATTGGCGTTGGTAATATCTCCAAATTTGGTGAAAGTTTACTGGTTGCATTAGCGAGGATCTGTTTAATTTGAGCAGGTGTTATTAGCTCGTACAGATTACCTTGCTGAAAGTGAACGTTTAAGATGTGAATATGGTAGTTGCACAGTTCACTAATTACATTTGTGGCGACTTGGTACACACTGATGATGTGAATATTTAGTCGGTTGGAGTCGGTTGCTTTATACCATTTGTCCATGTTGTTAATGGCCCGGATTCCTTGGTTTAATTTTTCTTGGAAATGTTCCAGCTTCTTGTCGATTCGTTCTTCGGTTTCATTAAACCTGGAAAGTGCTGATAGCAAGAATTTGGATTGTTGACTGTCCATTTTTATTAGTTCCTGTTGATTCTTGTCTAGCCTGTCTATATCTTGATAGACTTCATCGTTGACTCCAAAAATTGATGTTAATACTGTGCCAAGGACTCCTCTTTTTTCTCGTCTTGTTATTATTTCTTCCATACCATCTCTAATCCATTCCATTTGCTTTTTCTGTTCCAGAAGATGATGCACCAGTGTCTTGCATAATGTGTCTTCGGACAGTTCTTTTGCAGAGTCGCAGAGATTGTCGAATTTGTCTACCATGTCTGTGACTGTTTCGAAGTCTTCTTCGATCTTCCCCCTCTCGAACTGGATTTCGATCCGGAATGTTCCTCTCTCAATCTTCCCGTGTCCAATGTGTTCTACATAGTACCCGCTGTCTGGTTTTTGGATATTAAATTCTGCTTTACTTAATGTATTGGTGGTAAGAAGGGTAAAGATGAGTAACAGCCGTTTCCATTTGGACGCGACAGATTTCCTTGGTGCTGGGGATGATCGTGTCTGGATAATGTTAGTTGAAATTTTATTTTCTGCCTCTGGTTCCTGCGATTCCTCGGTAGTTGCTGGTAATGGAATGATGCTGCCTATGGATCGTTTTAGCTGATGTCCTCCTGATTTCTGGAGCGTCACTACTCGTACTGATCCATCGGCTGCTGGATGAGTTGCAGTGACTCTTGCTAAAGGCCACTTACTAGGATTGATACTATCTTCTTTGATTAACACTAAATCTCCAACTTTAGTGTTCTCCAATGGTTTCTTCCATTTGTTTCGTTGCTGTAATCCATGAAGGTAGTCCGAGCTCCATGATTTCCAAAAATCTTGCTTGATCTTTTGGATTATCCTCCAACGATTCGATAGATTTGAAGATATTGGAGTGTTGATTGGGTCTGGTGGCGATATGATTTCCCTCCCTATTAGGAAATGGCCTGGCGTCAGAGCAGTTGTGTCCTCAATATCGTTGCCTTGTGGACATAGAGGACGTGAGTTTAGGCAGGCCTCAATTTGGCAGAGAAGAGTTGTTAACTCTTCAAAGGTGAGAGTAGCGTGGCCAATAGTTCTCTTCAGATGATGCTTCATTGATTTTACCCCTGCTTCCCATATCCCTCCGAAGTGAGGGGCTATTGGAGGGATGAAGTGCCATTGGGTACCACCGGTTGCTAAGGTTTCTTGGACAACTGGGCCTTCAATTGTTTGGCGGGTTTCCTTGTCCAACACTTTTCTTGCGCCAACGAAGTTTGTTCCGTTGTCGCTGTATAGGTGTGCACAGCGTCCTCTTCGGGCAGTAAACCTCCTGAAGACTGCTAGGAAGCTGTTGGTTGTCATGTCGCTGACGGCCTCTAGGTGGATTGCCTTGGTTGATAGACAGACAAAAACAGCAATGTACCCTTTGTGCGAAGAATGCCCTCTTCTCTTGGATGTTCGGATCTGTATTGGGCCGGCGTAGTCCACTCCGGAATGGAAGAATGGAGGAGTTGAATTCACTCTGGTTGATGGAAGATTTCCCATCAGTTGCTGTGCTGCCTCTGCTTTGTATCGTAGACATCGGAAACACTTCTGGATGCTGGAGCTGACTGCTTTCTTCGCGTTGATGATCCAATATTTTCTTCGGATATATGAGAGAGTGAGTTGGGTGCCACCGTGCAGCGTGCGTAGATGCGCCTCTTGGATTATTAGTTTGGAAATATGACTGGAGTACGGGAGTATGATTGGGTGTTTTTCATTGAAGGACAAGGTGGAATTTTCTAATCTTCCTCCAACACGGATTATTCCATGCTGATCGATGAAGGGATTGAGGTTGGCAAGCTTGTTACTGGAACTCACATATTTGTTCTGCCGGAGTTGAGATCCTGTTGCCCTCAAAATAGGATCACTTCCTTGGATGACCTTAACGAGTAGGAGGATGGTGTCGTCCATTTCCTTCACTGATAGGCATCCTGATTGAGTGGGAAGTCGCTTACACTTGTTGATGAATCTTCGGCAATGTGACATGACTCGTACCATTCTTGTTAGAGAAGAAAAACGATGAACGACTTCGTTCTCGTCTTGATGAATGGTAGTTTGATGCACAGTGTAACTTCTTGCTTCTTCCTCGGTGGTTGCGGTGTCTGGTTGACACGGCCATGAACTCTTGTTAACTAGCCAGCTCGGTCCGTCCCACCATAGGAGATGATTCTTTAGTTTTTCTGGACTAGTGCCTCGGGAGATGACGTCTGCAGGATTCTCTTCGGATTTGACGTGGTTCCAATGTTGAGCCGGAATTAGATTGTTGATTTCGGCTACTCGATTCGCGACGAACGTCTTCCATCGTACCGGGTCTCCTTTTATCCATCCTAATGTAACCATGGAGTCGGTCCAGGCGAAGATAGACACCTTAGGAAGGTCTAATGCTGCAATTACCCTTTGAAGTAGATTGGAAAGGAGTACTGCTGCGCAGAGTTCCAGTCTTGGTAATGTCGTCTTGGCTCGGGCTGGTGCCACCTTGGATTTGGCTATTAATAAGGATACCTTGACTTGGCCGGATGATGTGGTGACTCTGGTATAAATCGCGGCCCCGAAAGCTCTTTCGGAGGCGTCACAGAATCCATGCAGCTCTACTAGAGATTCCCTTTTGATAAACAACCACCTTGGTAAGGTAATTTCTTCCACTGCCTTGAGTTGAGACCTGAGCGTCTCCCATTTGCCTTGGATATTTTCAGACACTGGGTCATCCCATTTGATATTTTCGAGCCATAGTTCTTGGATGAGTAGCTTGGCAGTGATGATGACGGGTGCTAACCATCCCAATGGGTCGAAAAATTTTGGCAACTTCGGATAGTATGGTGCGTTTGGTGGATTCCTGTTGCTTAACGTCTACCTTAAAACAGAAAACATCTTCATATGGAGACCAGTGAATGCCCAAGGATTTTTTTACGCCGTCTTCACTTATTTCGAGGTATGTTTGTTCCTTTAACTCTTCTGGGAGTTCTTGAATGATGGCTGACTCATTACTGCACCATTTATGTAGAGTAAAGCCTCCACGCTTTAGTAAGGAAATGAGCTGACCTTGTTGTTGAATCGCTTCTTCCACAGTGTCGGCCCCAGAAAGCACGTCGTCCACGTAGAAATCTTTCTTCACTGCTTCTGAAGCTAATGGAAATGAGACCTTTTCGTCCTGTGCGAGTTGATGCAAGGTTCGAATGGCAAGATAGGGAGCTGATGCGGTTCCATAAGTGACGGTGCACAGCTTATATTCCCTGATTGGCTGTGATTTGTCGAATCTCCATAGGACTCTTTGGTACTCCTGGTCTTGGTTGTTCATTCTGATTTGTCGGTACATTTTTTCAATGTCTGCAGAAAAAACAATCCTGTGTGTCCTCCATCGAAGTAGAATGTCGATCAGTTCTTGCTGAAGTTTAGGTCCAGCGTACATCATCTCATTTAAGGATTTTCCGTGAGAGGCCTTGCTAGAGGCATCGAAAACGACACGAAGCCTGGTTGATGAACTTGCTTCTCGGATGACGCCATGGTGGGGAATGTAATACTTGCCGTTATTCTCATCTTCCCTTGCCACCTTTTCCATATGTCCTAAATCCAAGTATTCTTGCATGAATTTCTTGTATTGGACTGCTAGATCTTGATCTTGTCCTAATTTCTTCTCCAGATGTATGAATCGTGCCAATGCTGAGGGTTTGGACCTTCCCATGTGTACTGGAGTTTGTTTGAATGGAATCCTTACTACGTATCTTCCATCTACGTCTCGCTGGACTGTGTCTGTGAATTTATTTTCACATACCTGATCATCTGGGGAAAGTTTCCTTTGAGGAGAAGCCTCTTCAATGTTCCAGAATTTCTGCAACTGCTCATCCTCTTCAATTTTGGCAACCATGGTGTTGACCTTAAGGCTGGTGGGAGGTCGTCTTCCCATGGTTCCTGATAAGATCCATCCCAATTCGGTATTCTGTCCTAGGATGCCATCTTTGGATTTCTTGATTCCTTCGAGAATTATTTGGGAATATTCTTCAGCGCCTAGAAGTATATCTATGGGGCCAGGTCGGTTGAAGGTTGGATCGGCGATGAAGACATGTTTCCAGGCATCCATTTTTATGTTCGGAATGGGTGATGAAGGCATGGTTTTTGTAAGTTTGGGAAGTACCAGTAAAGTAACAGGTAAGGAAAATTTACTTGGAAATCTTGGCGTAATCAAACCTGTGATTTTCCATTTTGCTACTTTTGTTTCGCTGTTCCCAATTCCGGAGATTTCTGCTCGAACCTTGGTCCTGGGTAACGCTAATAATTCGGCTGCGGCTTCGGTGATGAAGGAACCTTGAGACCCTGGATCTATCAAGACCCTCAAGAGATGAGTCATCCCGGATGCTGCCTTAACTTGAACCGTTGCTGTGGCCAGTAGCACTTGGCTCTTCTTTGCGCCTAGGTTGGCGGCAATGATTGTGGGTTTTGGCTTCTTCTCTGGAGCGTTGGAGGTCTGCATGGCTGCTGCGTGAGAAAACGTCTTCATCTTCGGAGCAGGTATCGGCTTTGATGGCGGCTGTGCCTTGTGAAGCAGAGTATGGTGTGGAAAGCGGCAGATTTTGCAGTTATAATACGAACGACATTGTATATTAGAATCGTGTCGCAAACATCGAAAGCACAATCGGTAGGTTCTTACCACTTCTTGCTTTTCGTGGGTGGAGAGCCTCTGGAATTGACCACAGTTATCGATGTAATGGTCCCCATTGCACATCTTGCAGTTGAGATATCCGGCAGCGTAATTTTTCTGTGGCTTGTCCTGAGTTGGTTTTCGAGCTCCATCAATGGATTCCAAGGATTGGAACCGCATTTGTAAGAAGGCCATTAGAGTTTGGTGATCCTGAACTTCATTTGGGCACTGAAGCGATTGCTCATATAATTTGTTAGTTTCAGGATCCCATTTTCGAGTAATAACTCGGTTAATCCACGGACCCCAGCTGTCGGTGGAAATGCCCAAATTTTTGATTGCTTCCACACATTCCTTAGTGGAGTCATGCAATCTTTTCAACCCTTGGGCTGATTCCTTGGAGAGGACCGGCTGATCGAAGATGGTGTCTAGCAATTTGGTTAGAATAAGGCGATTATTTTGATACCTTTGTTGCAGCAAATTCCAAGCGGTGTTGTAGTTGGCTTGAGTCACTGCGAGATGCTGGATTAGTCGGCTGGGCTCTCCCTTGACATGCGTTTTTAAATACTGCATTTTGATGACATCATCCATGTTTTGGTTGTCATCTACTAATTTGGTGAATAGGTCCTTAAAAGTGGCCCATTCCTCATAATTTCCCTCGTATATGGGGATTTTAACTTGAGGAAGCGAGATGGCTGATGCTTGCTCGTTCCTTGTTGGTGCTTGTAACAAATTAATTAAATTTCGGTACCTGTCTTTCAACGTAGTAAATTCAGGACTGAAGTGCGTCTGGTTTGAATCCATCTCGTTAGACATGACTTCTTCGTCCATCTCGATCACCCGGTCCCATTCTTCCTTTAATTCCCTCTTTGTGATGGCGGGCCTTCCGAGTGCTTGTTCCAGTTCGGCGTCGTCCAAAGATTGCTTAAAATTCTGCATCCGAATCTGCAGTTTTCGGATACGAACCTTTTGCTCGGGATTTACAACTGTTTCCTCTCGCCTCCTAGTTTCAGAGGGGTCGGGATTTCAGTTGCCTTTAAACAGCTCTGCAAATAACTTTTTGCTTCGCAGTAGATGGCTTTAATTTGTTCGTAATACCCTGTGGTAAAATAATTATGTGTAGGAATACTTAGCTGCACCATTTTGGCGTGATTTTTGGTCACGGCGTTCCAAGTTTCGTCCAGCGTCTTGTTTCGGCTGGCGATGTAAGCTTCTGTTTATCGGCTGGCAGGGTCCTTTTTGCTGTTGGAAAATACCTGCGTGATCTTCTGGCCGAGTTCTTCTTGGGCGACAGCTAGCTGATTGAATTCCTCCATATTGTTTGGCATTTTCGGGGAACCGGGTGGGTTGGTAGATGTTGTTTTCTTCTCGGGATGTACCTCTTCTTAGTTGTAGACAGATCCGGCTCGAAGGACCATGAACAGATTCGCCTGGAGGCTGTAGAAATCAGGCGTCCGTTACGTTATTTTGCTGGTTCCATCCCTTATGTTAAGCGCAGAACTGAGACAGCAGTTTCCGCTTTAAGACAGCTTAGTCATGCCACTTAACGGGATGATAATTCGTCACTGTGTGAGATGCAGCCTCACATCCCTTAATTATTTATAGGCTTGGACCCACAGCGACGCAGTAAGTGAATCTAACAAGTAAATGCAGACTGGTTTATTACAAAAATAATTGTTCTATATATACAAACAAATTTGCTTAGATCATAGTAATATACAAAGTTCATTTCTAATAACAGGTGCAATGTATTATATTCAGTAGGTTAATTTACTAGTCTTGCAAAACAATACTCAGCGGTTTTGCTTCCGTGATATGATATGGACTCCATGAACTCGAGCGTCTTTTATGCTGAGCTGCGATTGTAGGCATTTCAACCTTGTCACGGCCTTGCGTAATTGTGTACGCGAAGCCGTGTAAAAATGCTGAGCGGCGACTGCGAGGTGTTTAAACTTGACTGTGAGTAGGTCGCCGCGCTTGCATAATGCAATATTGCGTTTTTGGTGGCTTTTAACTTTTAGAATGTTTCGTAAAATTTAAATGAATAATTATAAATTTATATCTGGTTAATCTGTTAAAGACAAGATTAAACAACGCAGTTAGGCATTTAGGCATTTAGGCATTTAACTATTTAGGCATTTAGGCATTTATACATTTGACCATTTAGGCATTTAGGTATTTAGGCATTTACGCAATTACGCATTAAGCATTTAAGCATTTAGACATTTATACATTTAGGCATTTAACCATTTAGGCATTTAGGCATTTAGACACTTAGGCATTTATACATTTGTTCATTTAGGCAATCAGGCATTTAGACACGTAAGCTCTCATCCGCTTAGGCATTTAGGCATTTAGGCATTTAGGCATTTAACTATTTAGGCATTTAGGAATTTAGGCATTTCTACATTTAACCATTTAGGCATTTAGGCATTTTGGCATTTAGGCATTTAACCATTTAGGCGTTTAGGCATTTAGGCATTTACGCAGTTAGGCATTTATTCATTTAGGCATTTAACCATTTAGGCATTTAGACATTTAGGCATTTATACATTTAACCATTTAGGCATTTAGGTATTTAGACACGTAGGCTTTCATCCGTTTAGGCATTTAGGCATTTAGGCGTTTAGGCATTTAGGCATTTAGACATTTAGGCATTTATACATTTAACCATTTAGGCATTTAGGCATTTAGGCATTTAGGCATTTGGGCATTTAGGCATTTAACCATTTAGGCATTTATGCATTTAGGCATTTACGCAGTTATTCATTTAGGCATTTAGGCATTTAGACATTTAGGCATTTATACATTTAACCATTTAGGCATTTAGGTATTTAGACACGTAGGCTCTCATCCGTTTAGGCATTTAGGCATTTAACCATTTAGGCATTTAGGTATTTACGCAGTTAACCATTTAGGCGTTTAGGCATTTAGGCATTTACGCAGTTAGGCATTTATTCATTTAGGCATTTAACCATTTAGGCATTTAGACATTTAGGCATTTATACATTTAACCATTTAGGCATTTAGGTATTTAGACACGTAAGCTCTCATCCGTTTAGGCATTTAGGCATTTAGGCGTTTAGGCATTTAGGCATTTAGACATTTAGGCATTTATACATTTAACCATTTAGGCATTTAGGTATTTAGACACGTAGGCTCTCATCCGTGTAGGCATTTAGGCATTTAACCATTTAGGCATTTAGGTATTTACGCAGTTAACCATTTAGGCGTTTAGGCATTTAGGCATTTACGCAGTTAGGCATTTATTCATTTAGGCATTTAACCATTTAGGCATTTAGACATTTAGGCATTTATACATTCAACCATTTAGGCATTTAGGTATTTAGACACGTAGGCTCTCATCCGTTTAGGCATTTAGGCATTTAGGCGTTTAGGCATTTAGGCATTTATGCATTTAGGCATTTACGCAGTTATTCATTTAGGCATTTAGGCATTTAGACATTTAGGCATTTATACATTTAACCATTTAGGCATTTAGGTATTTAGACACGTAGGCTCTCATCCGTTTAGGCATTTAGGCATTTAACCATTTAGGCATTTAGGTATTTACGCAGTTAACCATTTAGGCGTTTAGGCATTTAGGCATTTACGCAGTTAGGCATTTATTCATTTAGGCATTTAACCATTTAGGCATTTAGACATTTAGGCATTTATACATTTAACCATTTAGGCATTTAGGTATTTAGACACGTAGGCTCTCATCCGTTTAGGCATTTAGGCATTTAGGCGTTTAGGCATTTAGGCATTTATGCATTTAGGCATTTACGCAGTTATTCATTTAGGCATTTAGGCATTTAGACATTTAGGCATTTATACATTTAACCATTTAGGCACTTAGGTATTTAGACACGTAGGCTCTCATCCGTTTAGGCGTTTAGGCATTTAGGCATTTAACCATTTAGGCATTTAGGCATTTAGGTATTTACGCAGTTAGGCATTTAGGCATTTAGGCATTTAAACATTTAGGCAATTATACATTTAACCATTTAGGCATTTACGTATTTAGGCATTTACGCAATTACGCATTAAGCATTTAAGCATTTAGACATTTATACATTTAGGCATTTAACCATTTAGGCATTTAGGCATTTATACTTTTATGCATTTAGGCATTTAGGCATTTAGACATTTAGGCATTTAGGCATTTAGACATTTAGGCATTTATACATTTAACCATTTAGGCATTTACGTATTTAGGCATTTACGCAATTACGCATTAAGCATTTAAGCATTTAGACATTTATACATTTAGGCATTTAACCATTTAAGCATTTAGGCATTTATACTTTTATGCATTTAGGCATTTATGTATTTAGACACTTAGGCACTTATATATTTATTCATTTAGGCAATTAGGCATTTAGACACGTAGGCTCTCATTCGTTTAGGCAATTAGGCATTTAGGCATTTAAGCATTTAACCATTTAGGCATTTAGGCATTTAGGCATTTACGCAGTTAAGGCATTTAGGCATTTAGGCATTTAGACATTTAGGCATTTATGCATTTAGCCATTTAGGTATTTACGTATTTATGCATTTACGCAATTACGCATTAAGCATTTAAGCATTTAGACATTTATACATTTAGGCATTTAACCATTTAAGCATTTAGGCATTTAAACTTATATGCATTTAGGCATTTAGGCATTTAGACACTTAGGCACTTATATATTTATTCATTTAGGCAATTAGGCATTTAGACACGTAGGCTCTCATCCGTTTAGGCATTTATCCATTTAGGCATTTAGGCAACTAACCATTTAGGCATTTAGGCATTTAGGCATTTACGCAATTAGGCATTTAGGCATTTAGGCGTTTAGACATTTAGGCATTTATATATTTAGGCATTTAGCCATTTACGCATTTAGGCATTTAACCATTTAGGCATTTTCGTATTTAGGCATTTAACCATATAGGCATTTTGGTATTTAGGCATTTACGCATTTATACTTTTATACATTTAGGCATTTAGGCATTTAAACACTTGGGCATTTATACACTTATTCATTTAGGCATTTAGGCATTTAGACACGTAGGCTCTCATCCGTTTAGGCATTTAGGCATTTAAGCATTTAGGCACTTAACCATTTAGGCATTTAGGCATTTAGGCATTTACGCAGTTAGGCATTTAGGCATTTAGATATTTAGGCATTTATACAAGTAACCATTTAGGCATTTAGGCATTTAGGCAATTAGGCATTTAGACATTTAGGCATTTAACCATTGAGGCATTTAGGCATTTAGGCATTTACGCAGTTAGGCATTTAAGCATTTAGGCATTTAGACATTTAGGCATTTATACATTTAACCATTTAGGCATTTAGGCATTTACGCATTTAACCATTTAGGCATTTTGGTATTTGGGCATTTACGCATTTATACTTTTATACATTTAGGCATTTAGGCATTTAGACACTTAGGAATTTATACATTTATTCATTTAGCCATTTAAGCATTTAGACACGTAGGCTCACATCCGTTTAGGCATTTAAGCATTTAGGCATTTAACCACTTAAGCATTTAGGCACTTAGGCATTTACGCAGTTAGGCATTTCACCATTTAGGCATTTAGGCATTTAGGCATTTACGCAGTTAGGCATTTAGGCATTTAGGCATTTAGACATTTAGGCACTCGTACACTTAACCATTTAGGCATTTAGGTATTTAGGCATTTACATAATTACGCATTAAGCATTTAAGCATTTAGACATTTATACATTTAGCCATTTAACCATTTAGGCATTTAATCATTTATACTTTTATACATTTGGGCATTTAGGCATTTAGACACTTAGGCATTTATACATTTATTTATTTAGGCAATTAGGCATTTAGACACGTAGGCTTTCATCCGTTTAGGCATTTAGGCATTTAGCCATTTAGGCATTTAGGCATTTAGGCATTTATACATTTAACCATTTAGGCATTTAGGCATTTAGGCCTTTAGGCATTTAACCATTTAGGCATTTAGGCATTTAGGCATTTACGCAGTTAGGCATTTAGGCATTTAGGCATTTAACCATTTAGGCATTTAGGCATTTAGGCATTTATGCATTTAACCATTTAGGCATTTATTTATTTAAGCCATTAGGCACTTAGACAAGTAAGCTCTCATCCGTTTAGGCATTTAGGCATTTACGCAGGTAGGCATTTGGGCATTTAAGCATTTAGGCATTTAGGCAATAATACATTTAACCATTTAAGCATTTAGGCATTTAGGCATTTAACCATTTAGGCATTTAGGCATTTAGGCATTTATGCATTTACGCAGTTGGGCATTTAGGCATTTAGACATTTAGGCATTTATACATTTAAGCACTTAGGCATTTAGGTATTTAGGCATTTACGCAATTACGCATTAAGCATTTAAGCATTTAGGCATTTAGTCATTTAGACACGTAGGCTCACATCCGTTTAGGCATTTAGGCATTTAGGCATTTAACCATTTAATTGTATATATTATTGTATATTGTATATTGATTACTATTTACATTATTTGTGTACATACTTTATACATTATTTGTGTACATACTTTAAGACTTCAGTTTTAGTCTATATTATATATTTGTAATTTAAGTTTCACCTATGAAAACATTAAAAAATAAGTTACGAAAGTGTCTTGAAACTTAATGACCTATAAAACATTTGGATTCTATATTTGGATCTATACTTTTATACATTTATGCATTTAGGCATTTAGACACTTAGGCATTTATACATTTATTTATTTAGGCAATTAGGCATTTAGACACGTAGGCTCTCATCCGTTTAGGCATTTAGACATTTACGGATTTAGGCACTTTACCATTTAGGCATTTAGGCCGTTAGGCATTTACGCAGTTAGGCATTTAGGCATTTAGGCATTTAGACATTTAGGCATTTATACATTTAACCATTTAGGCATTTAGGCATTTAGGCATTTACACATTTATACTTTTATACATTTAGGCATTTAAGCATTTAGACATTTAGGCATTTATACATTTATTCATTTTTGGCATTTAGGCATTTAGGCATTTAGGCATTTAGACATTTAGGCATTTATACATTTATTCATTTAGGCATTTAAGCATTTAGACATTTATACATTTAGGCATTTAACCATTTAGGCATTTAATCATTTATACTTTTATACATTTAGACATTTAGGCATTTATACATTTATTTATTTAGGCAATTAGGCATTTAGACACGTAGGCCCTCATCCGTATAGGCATTTAGGCATTTAACCATTTAGGCATTTAGGCATTTAGGCATTTATACATTTAACCGTTTAGGCATTTATTCATTTAGGCAATTAGGCACTTAGACACGTAAGCTCTCATTCGTTTAGTCATTTAGGCATTTACGCAGTTAGGCATTTAGGCATTTATACATTTAGGCATTTAGGCATTATTACATTTAACCATTTAAGCATTTAGGCATTTAGGCATTTAACCATTTAGGAATTTAGGCATTTAGGCATTTACGCAGTTAGGCATTTAGGCATTTAGTTATTTAGACATTTAGGCATTGATACATTTAACCACTTAGGCATTTAGGTATTTAGGCATTTACGCAATTACGCATTAAGCATTTAAGCATTTAGACCTTTATACATTAAGGCATTTAACCATTTAGGCATTTAAGCATTTATACTTTAATACATTTAGGCATTTAGACACTTAGGCATTTATACATTTATTCATATAGGCAATTAGTCATTTAGACACGTAGGCTCTCATCCCTTTAGGCATTTAGGCATTTAGGCATTTAGGCATTTAACCACTTAGGCATTTAGGCATTTAGGCATTTACGCAGTTAGGCATTTAGGCATTTAGGCATTTAGACATTTAGGCATTTATACATTTATTCATTTAGGCAATTAGGCATTTAGACACGTAGGCTCTCATCCGTTTAGGCATTTTAACATTTAAGAATTTATACATTTATTTATGTAGGCAATTAGGCATTTAGAGACGTAGGCTCTCATCCGTTTAGGCATTTAGACATTTAAGCATTTAGGCATTTTACCATTTAGAAATTTAGGCATTTAGGCATTTACGCAGTTAGGCATTTAAGCATTTAGGCATTTAGACATTTAGGCATTTATACATTTAACCATTTAGGCATTTAGGCATTTAGGCATTTACACATTTATACTTTTATAAATGTAGGCATTTAAGCATTTAGACACTTAGGCATTTATACATTTATTCATTTAGGCAATTAGGCATTTAGACACGTAGGCTCTCATCCCTTTAGGCATTTAGGCATTTAGGCATTTAGGCATTTAACCATTTAGGCATTTAGGCATTTAGGCATTTAGACATTTAGGCATTTATACATTTATTCATTTAGGCAATTAGGCATTTAGACACGTAGGCTCTCATCCGTTTAGGCATTTTGACATTTAAGCATTTATACATTTATTTATTTAGGCAATTAGGCATTTAGACACGTAGGCTCTCATCCGTTTAGGCATTTAGACATTTAAGCATTTAGGCATTTTACCATTTAGAAATTTAGGCATTTAGGCATTTACGCAGTTAGGCATTTAGGCATTTAGGCATTTAGACATTTAGGCATTTATACATTTATTCATTTAGGCATTTAGGCATTTAGGCATTTACGCAGTTAGGCATTTAGGCATTTAAGCATTTAGACATTTAGGCATTTATACATATAACCATTTAGGCATTTATTCATTTAGGCATTTAGTCATTTAACCATTTAGGCACTTTGGTATTTAGGCATTTACGCACTTATACTTTTATACATTTAAGCATTTAGGCATTTAGACACTTAAGCATTTATATATTTATTCATTTAGATATTTAGGCATTTAGGCATTAGGCATTTAACCATTTAGGCATTTAGGCATTTAGGCATTTACGCAGTTAGGCATTTAGGCATTTAGGCATTTAGACATTTAGGCATTTATACACTTAACCATTTAGGCATTTAGGCATTTAGGCATTTACGCATTTAACCTTTTAGGCATTTAGGCATTTAGGCATTTAGGCATTTACGCAGATAGGCATTTAGGCATTTAGGCACATAGACATTTAGGCATTTATACATTTATACATTTAGGCATTTAACCATTTAGGCATTTAGGCGTTTATACTTTTATACATTTAGGCATTTAGGCATTTAGACATTTAGGCATTTATACATTTAACCTTTTAAGCATTTAGGCATTTAGGCATTTAGGCATTTAGTCATTTAACCATTTAGGCATTTAGGCGTTTAGGCATTTACGCAGTTAGGCATTTAGGCATTTAGGCATTTAACTATTTAGGCATTTAGGCATTTATACATTTGACCATTTAGGCATTTAGGTATTTAGACATTTACGCAATTACGCATTAGGCATTTAAGCATTTAGACATTTATACATTTAGGCATTTAACCATTTAGGCATTTAGGCATTTAGACACTTAGGCATTTATGCATTTGTTTATTTAGGCAATCAGGCATTTAGACACGGAAGCTCTCATACGCTTAGGCATTTAGGCATTTAGGCATTTAGGCATTTAACTATTTAGGCATTTAGGAATTTAGGCATTTCTACATTTAACCATTTAGGCACTTAGGCATTTTGGCATTTAGGCATTTAACCATTTAGGCGTTTAGGCATTTAGGCATTTACGCAGTTAGGCATTTATTCATTTAGGCATTTAACCATTTAGGCATTTAGACATTTAGGCATTTATACATTTAACCATTTAGGCATTTAGGTAATTAGACACGTAGGCTCTCATCCGTTTAGGCATTTAGGCATTTAGGCGTTTAGGCATTTAGGCATTTAGACATTTAGGCATTTATACATTTAACCATTTAGGCATTTAGGCATTTAGGCATTTAGGCATTTGGGCATTTAGGAATTTAACCATTTAGGCATTTACGCATTTAGGCATTTACGCAGTTATTCATTTAGGCATTTAGGCATTTAGACATTTAGGCATTTATACATTTAACCATTTAGGCATTTAGGTATTTAGACACGTAGGCTCTCATCCGTTTAGGCGTTTAGGCATTTAGGCATTTAACCA
Source organism: Agriotes lineatus (assembly GCA_940337035.1). Classification (NCBI taxonomy): domain Eukaryota; kingdom Metazoa; phylum Arthropoda; class Insecta; order Coleoptera; family Elateridae; genus Agriotes; species Agriotes lineatus. Next base: position 64,677 of record CALNHX010003092.1, on the reverse strand, counting down.
TTTAGGCATTTAGGCATTTAGGTATTTACGCAGTTAACCATTTAGGCGTTTAGGCATTTAGGCATTTACGCAGTTAGGCATTTATTCATTTAGGCATTTAACCATTTAGGCATTTAGACATTTAGGCATTTATACATTTAACCATTTAGGCATTTAGGTATTTAGACACGTAGGCTCTCATCCGTTTAGGCATTTAGGCATTTAGGCGTTTAGGCATTTAGGCATTTAGACATTTAGGCATTTATACATTATACCATTTAGGCATTTAGGCATTTAGGCATTTAGGCATTTGGGCATTTAGGCATTTAACCATTTAGGCATTAATGCATTTAGGCATTTACGCAGTTATTCATTTAGGCATTTAGGCATTTAGACATTTAGGCATTTATACATTTAACCATTTAGGCATTTAGGTATTTAGACACGTAGGCTCTCATCCGTTTAGGCGTTTAGGCATTTAGGCATTTAACCATTTAGGCATTTACGTATTTAGGCATTTACGCAATTACGCATTAAGCATTTAAGCATTTAGACATTTATACATTTAGGCATTTAACCATTTAGGCATTTAGGCATTTATACTTTTATGCATTTAGGCATTTAGGCATTTAGACATTTAGGCATTTAGACATTTAGGCATTTATACATTTAACCATTTAGGCATTTACGTATTTAGGCATTTACGCAATTACGCATTAAGCATTTAAGCATTTAGACATTTATACATTTAGGCATTTAACCATTTAGGCATTTAGGCATTTATACTTTTATGCATTTAGGCAGTTAGGCATTTAGACTTTTAGGCATTTAGGCATTTAGACATTCAGGCATTTATACATTTAAGCATTTAGGCATATACGTATTTAGGCATTTACGCAATTACGCATTAAGCATTTAAGCATTTAGACATTTATACATTTAGGCATTTAACCATTTAAGCATTTAGGCATTTATACTTTTATGCATTTAGGCATTTATGTATTTAGACACTTAGGCACTTATATATTTATTCATTTAGGCAATTAGGCATTTAGACACGTAGGCTCTCATCCGTTTAATCATTTAGGCATTTAGGCATTTAATCATTTAACCATTTAGGCATTTAGGTATTTAGGCATTTACGCAGTTAGGCATTTAGGCATTTAGGCATTTAGACATTTAGGCATTTATGCATTTAACCATTTAGGTATTTACGTATTTATGCATTTACGCAATTACGCATTAAGCATTTAAGCATTTAGACATTTATACATTTAGGCATTTAACCATTTAAGCATTTAGGCATTTATACTTATATGCATTTAGGCATTTAGGCATTTAGACACTTAGGCACTTATATATTTATTCATTTAGGCAATTAGGCATTTAGACACGTAGGCTCTCATTCGTTTAGGCATTTATCTATTTAGGCATTTAGGCACTTAACCATTTAGGCATTTAGGCATTTAGGCATTTACGCAATTAGGCATTTAGGCATTTAGGCGTTTAGACATTTAGGCATTTATACATTTAGGCATTTAGTCATTTAGGCATTTAGGCATTTAACCATTTAGGCATTTTGGTATTTAGGCATTTAATCATTTAGGCATTTTGGTATTTAGGCATTTACGCATTTATACTTTTATACATTTAGGCATTTAGGCATTTAAACACTTGGGCATTTATACACTTATTCATTTAGGCATTTAGGCATTTAGACACGTAGGCTCTCATCCGTTTAGGCATTTAGGCATTTAGGCATTTAGGCACTTAACCATTTAGGCATTTAGGCATTTAGGCATTTACGCAGTTAGGCATTTAGGCATTTAGATATTTAGGCATTTATACATGTAACCGTTTAGGCATTTAGGCAATTAGGCATTTAGACATTTAGGCATTTAGCCATTTAGGCATTTAGGCATTTAGGCATTTACGCAGTTAGGCATTTAAGCATTTAGGCATTTAGACATTTAGGCATTTATACATTTAACCATTTAGGCATTTAGGCATTTACGCATTTAACCATTTAGGCATTTTGGTATTTAGGCATTTACGCATTTATACTTTTATACATTTAGGCATTTAGGCATTTAGACACTTAGGAATTTATACATTTATTCATTTAGGCATTTAAGCATTTAGACACGTAGGCTCACATCCGTTTAGGCATTTAGGCATTTAGGCATTTAACCGTTTAGGCAATTAGGCATTTAGGCATTTAAGCATTTAACCATTTAGGCATTTAGGCATTTAGGCATTTACGCAGTTAGGCATTTAGGCATTTAGGCATTTAGACATTTAGGCATTTATGCATTTAACCATTTAGGTATTTACGTATTTATGCATTTACGAAATTACGCATTAAGCATTTAAGCATATAGACATTTATACATTTAGGCATTTAACCATTTAAACATTTAGGCATTTATACTTATATGCATTTACGCATTTAGGCATTTAGACACTTAGGCACTTATATATTTATTCATTTAGGCAATTAGGCATTTAGACACGTAGGCTCTCATCCGTTTAGGCATTTATCCATTTAGGCATTTAGGCACTTAACCATTAAGGCATTTAGGCATTTAGGCATTTACGCAATTAGGCATTTAGGCATTTAGGCGTTTAGACATTTAGGCATTTATACATTTAGGCATTTAGGCATTTAGGCATTTAGGCATTTAACCATTTAGGCATTTTGGTATTTAGGCATTTAACCATTTAGGCATTTTGGTATTTAGGCATTTACGCATTTATACTTTTATACATTTAGGCATTTAGGCATTTAAACACTTGGGCATTTATACACTTATTCATTTAGGCATTTAGGCATTTAGACACGTAGGCTCTCATCCGTTTAGGCATTTAGGCATTTAGGCAATTAACCATTTAGGCATTTAGGCATTTAGGCATTTACGCAGTTAGGCATTTAGGCATTTAGATATTTATGCATTTATACATGTAACCGTTTAGGCATTTAGGGATTTAGGCAATTAGGCATTTCGACATTTAGGCATTTAACTATTTAGGCATTTAAGCATTTAGGCATTTACGCAGTTAGGCATTTTAGCATTTAGGCATTTAGACATTTAGGCATTTATACATTTAACCATTTAGGCATTTAGGCATTTAGGCATTTACGCATTTAACCATTTAGGCATTTTGGTATTTAGGCATTTACGCATTTATACTTTTATACATTTAGGCATTTAGGCATTTAGACACTTAGGAATTTATACATTTATTCATTTAGGCATTTAAGCATTTAGACACGTAGGCTCACATCCGTTTAGGCATTTAGGCATTTAGGCATTTAACCATTTAGGCATTTAGGCATTTACTCATTTACGCAGTTAAGCATTTCACCATTTAGGCATTTAGGCATTTAGGCATTTACGCAGTTAGGCATTTAGGCATTTAGGCATTTAGACATTTAGGCACTCGTACACTTAACCATTTAGGCATTTAGGTATTTAGGCATTTACGTAATTACGCATTAAGCATTTAAGCATTTAGACATTTATACATTTAGCCATTTAACCATTTAGGCATTTAATCATTTATACTTTTATACATTTGGGCATTTAGGCATTTAGACACTTAGGCATTTATACATTTATTTATTTAGGCAATTAGGCATTTAGGCACGTAAACTCTCATCCGTTTAGGCATTTAGGCATTTTGCCATTTAGGCATTTAGGCATTTAGGCATTTATACATTTAACCATTTAGGCATTTAGGCATTTAGGCATTTACGCAGTTAGGCATTTAGGCATTTAGGCATTTAACCATTTAGGCATTTAGGCATTTAGGCATTTATGCATTTAACCATTTAGGCATTTATTCATTTAAGCCATTAGGCACTTAGACACGTAAGCTCTAATCCGTTTAGGCATTTAGGCATTTATGCAGGTAGGCATTTGGGCATTTAAGCATTTAGGCATTTAGGCAATAATGCATTTAACCATTTAAGCATTTAGGCATTTAGGCATTTAACCATTTAGGCATTTAGGCATTTAGGCATTTAGGCATTTATGCATTTACGCAGTTGGGCATTTAGGCATTTAGACATTTAGGCATTTATACATTTAACCACTTAGGCATTTAGGTATTTAGGCATTTACGCAATTACGCATTAAGCATTTAAGCATTTAGGCATTTAGGCATTTAGACACGTAGGCTCACATTCGTTTAGGCATTTAGGCATTTGGGCATTTAACCATTTAGGCATTTAGGCATTTACGCAGTTAGTCATTTAGGCATTTTGAAATTTAGACATTTAGGCATTTATACATTTAACCATTTAGGCATTTAGGCATTTAGGCATTTTACCATTTAGGCATTTAGGCATTTATTCATTTACGCAGTTAGGCATTTAGGCATTTATTTATTTAGACATTTAGGCACTCTTACATTTAACCATTTAGGCATTTAGCTAATTAGGCATTTACGTAATTACGCATTAAGCATTTAAGCATTTAAACATTTATACATTTAGGCATTTAACCATTTAGGCATTTAATCATTTATACTTTTATACATTTAGGCATTTATACTTTTGACCATTTAGACATTTAGGTATTTAGGCATTTACGCAATTACGCATTAAGCATTTAAGCATTTAGACATTTATACATTTAGGCATTTAACCATTTAATTGTATATATTATTGTATATTGCATATTGATTACTATTTACATTATTTGTGTACATACTTTATACATTATTTGTGTACATACTTTAAGACTTTAGTTTTAGTCTATATTATATATTTGTAAGTTAAGTTTTACCTATAAAAACATTAAAAAATAAGTTACGAAAGTATCTTGAAACCTAATGACCTATAAAACATTTGGATTCTATATTTGGATCTATACTTTTATACATTTAGGCATTTAGGCATTTAGACACTTAGGCATTTATACATTTATTCATTTAGGCAATTAGGCATTTAGACACGTAGGCTCTCATCCGTTTAGGCATTTAGACATTTAGGCATTTAGGCATTTTACCATTTAGGCATTTAGGCCGTTAGACATTTACGCAGTTAGGCATTTAAGCATTTAGGCATTTAGACATTTAGGCATTTATACATTTAACCATTTAGGCATTTAGGCATTTAGGCATTTACACATTTATACTTTTATACATTTAGGCATTTAAGCATTTAGACATTTAGGCATTTATACATTTATTCATTTTTGGCATTTAGGCATTTAGGCATTTAGGCATTTAGACATTTAGGCATTTATACATTTATTCATTTAGGCATTTAAGCATTTAGACATTTATACATTTAGGCATTTAACCATTTAGGCATTTAATCATTTATACTTTTATACATTTAGACATTTAGGCATTTATACATTTATTTATTTAGGCAATTAGGCATTTAGACACGTAGGCTCTCATCCGTATAGGCATTTAGGCATTTAACCATTTAGGCATTTAGGCATTTAGGCAATTATACATTTAACCATTTAGGCATTTAGGCATTTAGGCATTTAGCTATTTAACCATTTAGGCATTTAGGCATTTATGCATTTACGCAGTTAGGCATTTAGGCATTTAGGCATTTAACCATTTAGGCATTTAGGCATTTATACATTTGACCATTTAGGCATTTAGGTATTTAGACACGTAGGCTCTCATCCGTTTAGGCGATTAGGCATTTAGGCATTTAACCATTTAGGCATTTAGGTATTTACGCAGTTAACCATTTAGGCGTTTAGGCATTTAGGCAATTAGACATTTAGGCATTTATACATTTAACCATTTAGGCATTTAGGTATTTAGACACGTAGGCTCTCATCCGTTTAGGCATTTAGGCATTTAGGCATTTGGGCATTTAGGCATTTAACCATTTAGGCATTTATGCATTTAGGCATTTACGCAGTTATTCATTTAGGCATTTAGGCATTTAGACATTTAGGCATTTATACATTTAACCATTTAGGCATTTAGGTATTTAGACACGTAGGCTGTCATCCGTTTAGGCGTTTAGGCATTTAGGCATTTAACCATTTAGGCATTTATGCATTTAGGCATTTAGACATTTATACATTTATACATTTAACCATTTAGGCATTTACGTATTTAGGCATTTACGCAATTACGCATTAAGCATTTAAGCATTTAGACATTTATACATTTAGGCATTTAACCATTTAGGCATTTAGGCATTTATACTTTTATGCATTTAGGCATTTAGGCATTTAGACATTTAGGCATTTAGGCATTTAGGCATTTAGGCATTTATACATTTAACCATTTAGGCATTTACGTATTTAGGCATTTACGCAATTACGCATTAAGCATTTAAGCAATTAGACATTTATACATTTAGGCATTTAACCATTTAAGCATTTAGGCATTTATACTTTTATGCATTTAGGCATTTATGTATTTAGACACTTAGGCACTTATATATTTATTCATTTAGGCAATTAGGCATTTAGACACGTAGGCTCTCATCCGTTTAGGCAATTAGGCATTTAGGCATTTAAGCATTTAACCATTTAGGCATTTAGGCATTTAGGCATTTACGCAGTTAGGCATTTAGGCATTTAGGCATTTAGACATTTAGGCATTTATGCATTTAACCATTTAGGTATTTACGTATTTATGCATTTACGAAATTACGCATTAAGCATTTAAGCATATAGACATTTATACATTTAGGCATTTAACCATTTAAGCATTTAGGCATTTATACTTATATGCATTTACGCATTTAGGCATTTAGACACTTAGGCACTTATATATTTATTCATTTAGGCAATTAGGCATTTAGACACGTAGGCTCTCATCCGTTTAGGCATTTATCCATTTAGGCATTTAGGCACTTAACCATTTAGGCATTTAGGCATTTAGGCATTTACGCAATTAGGCATTTAGGCATTTAGGCGTTTAGACATTTAGGCATTTATACATTTAGGCATTTAGGCATTTAAGCATTTAGGCATTTAACCATTTAGGCATTTTGGTATTTAGGCATTTAACCATTTAGGCATTTTGGTATTTAGGCATTTACGCATTTATACTTTTATACATTTAGGCATTTAGGCATTTAAACACTTGGGCATTTATACACTTATTCATTTAGGCATTTAGGCATTTAGACACGTAGGCTCTCATCCGTTTAGGCATTTAGGCATTTAGGCAATTAACCATTTAGGCATTTAGGCATTTAGGCATTTACGCAGTTAGGCATTTAGGCATTTAGATATTTATGCATTTATACATGTAACCGTTTAGGCATTTAGGGATTTAGGCAATTAGGCATTTCGACATTTAGGCATTTAACTATTTAGGCATTTAAGCATTTAGGCATTTACGCAGTTAGGCATTTTAGCATTTAGGCATTTAGACATTTAGGCATTTATAAATTTAACCATTTAGGCATTTAGGCATTTACGCATTTTACCATTTAGGCATTTTGGTATTTAGGCATTTACGCATTTATACTTTTATACATTTAGGCATTTAGGCATTTAGACACTTAGGAATTTATACATTTATTCATTTAGGCATTTAAGCATTTAGACACGTAGGCTCACATCCGTTTAGGCATTTAGGCATTTAGGCATTTAACCATTTAGGCATTTAGGCATTTAGGCATTTACGCAGTTAGGCATTTCACCATTTAGGCATTTAGGCATTTAGGCATTTACGCAGTTAGGCATTTAGGCATTTAGGCATTTAGACATTTAGGCACTCGTACACTTAACCATTTAGGCATTTAGGTATTTAGGCATTTACGTAATTACGCATTAAGCATTTAAGCATTTAGACATTTATACATTTAGCCATTTAACCATTTAGGCATTTAATCATTTATACTTTTATACATTTGGGCATTTAGGCATTTAGACACTTAGGCATTTATACATTTATTTATTTAGGCAATTAGGCATTTAGGCACGTAGGCTCTCATCCGTTTAGGCATTTAGGCATTTTGCCATTTAGGCATTTAGGCATTTAGGCATTTATACATTTAACCATTTAGGCATTTAGGCATTTAGGCATTTAGGCATTTAACCATTTAGGCATTTAGGCATTTAGGCATTTATGCATTTAACCATTTAGGCATTTATTCATTTAAGCCATTAGGCACTTAGACACGTAAGCTCTAATCCGTTTATGCAGGTAGGCATTTGGGCATTTAAGCATTTAGGCATTTAGGCAATAATGCATTTAACCATTTAAGCATTTAGGCATTTAGGCATTTAACCATTTAGGCATTTAGGCATTTATGCATTTACGCAGTTGGGCATTTAGGCATTTAGACATTTAGGCATTTATACATTTAACCACTTAGGCATTTAGGTATTTAGGCATTTACGCAATTACGCATTAAGCATTTAAGCATTTAGGCATTTAGGCATTTAGACACGTAGGCTCACATCCGTTTAGGCATTTAGGCATTTAGGCATTTGGGCATTTAACCATTTAGGCATTTAGGCATTTACGCAGTTAGTCATTTAGGCATTTTGAAATTTAGACATTTAGGCATTTATACATTTAACCATTTAGGCATTTAGGCATTTAGGCATTTTACCATTTAGGCATTTAGGCATTTATTCATTTACGCAGTTAGGCATTTAGGCATTTATTTATTTAGACATTTAGGCACTCTTACATTTAACCATTTAGGCATTTAGCTAATTAGGCATTTACGTAATTACGCATTAAGCATTTAAGCATTTAAACATTTATACATTTAGGCATTTAACCATTTAGGCATTTAATCATTTATACTTTTATACATTTAGGCATTTATACTTTTGACCATTTAGGCATTTAGGTATTTAGGCATTTACGCAATTACGCATTAAGCATTTAAGCATTTAGACATTTATACATTTAGGCATTTAACCATTTAATTGTATATATTATTGTATATTGTATATTGATTACTATTTACATTATTTGTGTACATACTTTATACATTATTTGTGTACATACTTTAAGACTTTAGTTTTAGTCTATATTATATATTTGTATTAAAAAATAAGTTACGAAAGTATCTTGAAACCTAATGACCTATAAAACATTTGGATTCTATATTTGGATCTATACTTTTATACATTTAGGCATTTAGGCATTTAGACACTTAGGTATTTATACATTTATTCATTTAGGCAATTAGGCATTTAGACACGTAGGCTCTCATCCGTTTAGGCATTTAGACATTTAGGCATTTAGGCATTTTACCATTTAGGCATTTAGGCCGTTAGACATTTACGCAGTTAGGCATTTAAGCATTTAGGCATTCAGACATTTAGGCATTTATACATTTAACCATTTAGGCATTTAGGCATTTAGGCATTTACACATTTATACTTTTATACATTTAGGCATTTAAGCATTTAGACATTTAGGCATTTATACATTTATTCATTTTTGGCATTTAGGCATTTAGGCATTTAGGCATTTAGACATTTAGGCATTTATACATTTATTCATTTAGGCATTTAAGCATTTAGACATTTATACATTTAGGCATTTAACCATTTAGGCATTTAATCATTTATACTTTTATACATTTAGACATTTAGGCATTTATACATTTATTTATTTAGGCAATTAGGCATTTAGACACGTAGGCTCTCATCCGTATAGGCATTTAGGCATTTAACCATTTAGGCATTTAGGCATTTAGGCAATTATACATTTAACCATTTAGGCATTTAGGCATTTAGGCATTTAGCTATTTAACCATTTAGGCATTTAGGCATTTATGCATTTACGCAGTTAGGCATTTAGGCATTTAGGCATTTAACCATTTAGGCATTTAGGCATTTAGGCATTTATACATTTAACCGTTTAGGCATTTATTCATTTAGGCAATTAGGCACTTAGACACGTAAGCTCTTATCCGTTTAGTCATTTAGGCATTTACGCAGGTAGGCATTTAGGCATTTATACATTTAGGCATTTAGGCATTAATACATTTAACCATTTAAGCATTTAGGCATTTAGGCATTTAACCATTTAGGAATTTAGGCATTTAGGCATTTACGCAGTTAGGCATTTAGGCATTTAGTTATTTAGACATTTAGACATTGATACATTTAACCACTTAGGCATTTAGGTATTTAGGCATTTAAGCATTTATACTTTAATACATTTAGGCATTTAGACACTTAGGCATTTATACATTTATTCATATAGGCAATTAGTCATTTAGACACGTAGGCTCTCATCCCTTTAGGCATTTAGGCATTTAGGCATTTAACCATTTAGGCATTTAGGCATTTAGGCATTTACGCAATTACGCATTAAGCATTTAAGCATTCAGACCTTTATACATTTAGGCATTTAACTATTTAGGCATTTAAGCATTTATACTTTAATACATTTAGGCATTTAGACACTTAGTCATTTATACATTTATTCATATATGCAATTAGTCATTTAGACACGTAGGCTCTCATCCCTTTAGGCATTTAGGCATTTAGGCATTTAGGCATTTGACCATTTAGGCATTTAGGTATTTAGGCATTTACGCAATTACGCATTAAACATTTAAGCATTTAGACATTTATACATTTAGGCATTTAGGTATTTAGACACGTAGGCTCTCATCCGCTTAGGCATTTAGGCATTTAGGCATTTAGGCATTTAACCATTTAGGCATTTAGGCATTTAGGCATTTATACATCTAACCATTTAGGCATTTAGACATTTAGGCATTTAGGCATTTAACCATTTGGGCATTTAGGCATTTAGGCATTTACGCAGTTAGGCATTTAGGCATTTAGGCATTTAACTATTTAGGTATTTAGACACGTAGGCTCTCATCCGTTTAGGCATTTAGTCATTTACATAATTACGCATTAAGCATTTAAGTATTTAGACATTTATACATTTAGGCATTTAACCATTTAGGCATCTATACTTTTATACATTTAGGCATTTAGGCATTTAGACACTTAGTCATTTGTACATTTATTCATTTAGGCAATTAGGCATTTAGACACGTAGGCTCTCATCCGTTTAAGCATTTAGACATTTAGGCATTTAGGCATTTAACCATTTGGGCATTTATACATTTAGGCATTTACGCAGTTAGGCATTTAGGCATTTAGGCATTTAGACATTTAGGCATTTATACATTTAACCATTTAGGCATTTAGGCATTTAGGCATTTACACATTTATACTTTAATACATTTAGGCATTTAAGCATTTAGACACTCCGGCATTTATACATCTATTCATTTAGGCATTTAGGCATTTAGGCATTTACGCAGTTAGGCATTTAGGCATTTAAGCATTTAGACATTTAGGAATTTATACATATAACCATTTAGGCATTTAGGCATTTAGGCATTTAACCTTTAGGCATTTTGGTATTTAGGCATTTACGCACTTATACTTTTATACATTTAAGCATTTAAGCATTTAGACACTTAGGCATTTATACATTTATTCATTTAGACATTTAGGCATTTAGACAAGTAAACTCTCATCCGTTTAGGCATTTAGGCATTTAGGCATTAGGCATTTAACCATTTAGGCATTTAGGCATTTAGGCATTTACGCAGTTAGGCATTTAGGCATTTAGGCATTTAGACATTTAGGCATTTATACACTTAACCATTTAGGCATTTAGGCATTTAGGCATTTAGGCATTTAACCTTTTAGGCATTTAGGCATTTACGCAGTTAGGCATTTAGGCATTTAGGCACATAGACATTTAGGCATTTATACATTTAACCATTTAGGCATTTAGGTGTTTAGGCATTTACGCAATTACGCATTAAGCATTTAAGCATTTAGACATTTATACATTTAGGCATTTAACCATTTAGGCATTTAGGCATTTAGGCATTTACGCATTTATTCTTTTATACATTTAGGCATTTAGTCATTTAGGCACTTAGGCATTTATACATTTAACCATGTAGGCATTTAGGCATTTAAACATTTATACTTTTATACATTTAGGCATTTAGGCACTTAGGCATTTATGCTTTTATTCATTTAGGCATTTAGGCATTTAGGCATTTAGACACGTAGGCTCTCATCCGTTTAGGCATTTTGACATTTAAGAATTTATACACTTATTTATTTAGGCAATTAGGCATTTAGAGACGTAGGCTCTCATCCGTTTAGGCATTTAGACATTTAATCATTTAGGCATTTTACCATTTAGAAATTTAGGCATTTAGGCATTTACGCAGTTAGGCATTTAGGCATTTAGGCATTTAGACATTTAGGCATTTATACATTTAACCATTTAGGCATTTAGGCATTTAGGCATTTACACATTTATACTTTTATAAATTTAGGCATTTAAGCATTTAGACACTTAGGCATTTATACATTTATTCATTTAATCATTTAGGCATTTAGGCATTTAAGCATTTAGACATTTAGGCATTTATACATATAACCATTTAGGCATTTATTCATTTAGGCATTTAGTCATTTAACCATTTAGGCATTTTGGTATTTAGACATTTACGCACTTATACTTTTATACATTTAAGCATTTAGGCATTTAGACACTTAAGCATTTATATATTTATTCATTTAGATATTTAGGCATTTAGGCATTAGGCATTTAACCATTTAGGCATTTAGGCATTTAGGCATTTACGCAGTTAGGCATTTAGGCATTTAGGCATTTAGACATTTAGGCATTTATACACTTAACCATTTAGGCATTTAGGCATTTAGGCATTTAGGCATTTACGCATTTAACCTTTTAGGCATTTAGGCATTTAGGCATTTAGGCATTTACGCAGATAGGCATTTAGGCATTTAGGCACATAGACATTTAGGCATTTATACATTTATACATTTAGGCATTTAACCATTTAGGCATTTACGCAGTTAGTCATTTAGGGATTTAGGCATTTAGACATTTAGGCATTTATACATTTAACCATTTAGGCATTTACTCATTTAGGCATTTACGCAATTACGCATTAAGCATTTAAGCATTTAGACATTTATACATTTAGGCATTTAACTATTCAGGCATTTAAGCATTTATACTTTAATACATTTAGGCATTTAGACACTTAGGCATTTATACATTTATTCATATAGGCAATTAGTCATTTAGACACGTAGGCTCTCATCCCTTTAGGCATTTAGGCATTTAGGCATTTAGGCATTTAACCATTTAGGCATTTAGGCATTTAGGCATTTACGCAGTTAGGCATTTAGGCATTTAGGCATTTAGACATTTAGGCATTTATACATTTATTCATTTAGGCAATTAGGCATTTAGACACGTAGGCTCTCATCCGTTTAGGCATTTTGACATTTAAGAATTTATACATTTATTTATGTAGGCAATTAGGCATTTAGAGACGTAGGCTCTCATCCGTTTAGGCATTTAGACATTTAAGCATTTAGGCATTTTACCATTTAGAAATTTAGGCATTTAGGCATTTACGCAGTTAGGCATTTAGGCATTTAGGCATTTAGACATTTAGGCATTTATACATTTAACCATTTAGGCATTTAGGCATTTAGGCATTTACACATTTATACTTTTATAAATTTAGGCATTTAAGCATTTAGACACTTAGGCATTTATACATTTATTCATTTAATCATTTAGGCATTTAGGCATTTACGCAGATAGGCATTTAGGCATTTAAGCATTTAGACATTTAGGCATTTATACATATAACCATTTAGGCATTTATTCATTTAGGCATTTAGTCATTTAACCATTTAGGCATTTTGGTATTTAGGCATTTACGCACTTATACTTTTATACATTTAAGCATTTAGGCATTTAGACACTTAAGCATTTATATATTTATTCATTTAGATATTTAGGCATTTATGCATTAGGCATTTAACCATTTAGGCATTTAGGCATTTAGGCATTTACGCAGTTAGGCATTTAGGCATTTAGGCATTTAGACATTTAGGCATTTATACACTTAACCATTTAGGCATTTAGGCATTTAGGCATTTACGCATTTAACCTTTTAGGCATATAGGCATTTAGGCATTTAGGCATTTACGCAGATAGGCATTTAGGCATTTAGGCACATAGACATTTAGGCATTTATACATTTATACATTTAGGCATTTAACCATTTAGGCATTTACGCAGTTAGTCATTTAGGGATTTAGGCATTTAGACATTTAGGCATTTATACATTTAACCATTTAGGCATTTAGACATTTAGGCATTTACGCATTTATACTTTTATACATTTAGGCATTTAGGCATTTAGGCACTTAGGCTTTATACATTTATTCATTTAGGAATTTAGGAATTTAGGCATTTACGCAGTTAGGCATCTAGGCATTTAGGCATTTAGACATTTAGGCATTTATACATATAACCATTTAGGCATTTAGGCATTTAGGCATTTAGGAATTTAACCATTTAGGCATTTTGGTATTTAGGCATTTACGCATTTATACTTTAATACATTTAGGCATTTAGGCATTTAGACACTTAGGCACTTATACATTTATTTATTTAGGCATTTACGCATTTAGACACGTAGGCTCTCATCCGTTTAGGCATTTAGGCATTTAAGCATTTAACCATTTAGGCATTTAGGCATTTAGGCATTTACGCAATTAGGCATTTAGGCATTTAGGCATTTAGACATTTAGGCATTTATACATTTAAGCATTTAAGCATTTAGGCATTTAGGCATTGAGGCATTTAACCATTTAGGCATTTAGGCGTTTAGGCATTTACCCAGTTAGGCATTTAGGCATTTAGGCATTTAGACATTTAGGCATTTATACATTTGACCATTTAGGCATTTAGGTATTTAGGCATTTACGCAATTACGCATTAAACATTTAAGCATTTAGACATTTATACATTTAGGCATTTAACCATTTAGGCATTTAGGTATTTAGACACGTAGGCTCTCATCCGCTTAGGCATTTAGGCATTTATACATCTAACCATTTAGGCATTTAGACATTTAGGCATTTAGGCATTTAACCATTTGGGCATTTAGGCATTTAGGCATTTACGCAGTTAGGCATTTAGGCATTTAGGCATTTAACTATTTAGGTATTTAGACACGTAGGCTCTCATCCGTTTAGGCATTTAGTCATTTACGCAATTACGCATTAAGCATTTAAGTATTTAGACATTTATACATTTAGGCATTTAACCATTTAGGCATCTATACTTTTATACATTTAGGCAATTAGGCATTTAGACACGTAGGCTCTCATCTGTTTAGGCATTTAGACATTTAGGCATTTAGGCATTTAACCATTTAGGCATTTATACATTTAGGCATTTAGGCATTTAGACATTTAGGCATTTATACATTTAACCATTTAGGCATTTAGGCATTTAGGCATTTACACATTTATACTTTTATACATTTAGGCATTTAAGCATTTAGACACTCCGGCATTTATACATCTATTCATTTAGGCATTTAGGCATTTAGGCATTTACGCAGTTAGGCATTTAGGCATTTAAGCATTTAGACATTTAGGAATTTATACATATAACCATTTAGGCATTTAGGCATTTAGGCATTTAACCTTTAGGCATTTTAGTATTTAGGCATTTACACATTTATACTTTTATACATTTAAGCATTTAAGCATTTAGACACTTAGGCATTTATACATTTATTCATTTAGACATTTAGGCATTTAGACAAGTAAACTCTCATCCGTTTAAGCATTTAGGCATTTAGGCATTAGGCATTTAACCATTTAGGCATTTAGACACTTAGGCATTTATACATTTATTCATTTAGACATTTAGGCATTTAGACAAGTAAACTCTCATCCGTTTAGGCATTTAGGCATTTAGGCATTAGGCATTTAACCATTTAGGCATTTAGGCATTTAGGCATTTACGCAGTTAGGCATTTAGGCATTTAGGCATTTAGACATTTAGGCATTTATACACTTAACCATTTAGGCATTTAGGCATTTAGGCATTTAGGCATTTAACCTTTTAGGCATTTAGGCATTTAGGCATTTACGCAGTTAGGCATTTAGGCATTTAGGCACATAGATATTTAGGCATTTATACATTTAACCATTTAGGCATTTAGGTGTTTAGGCATTTACGCAATTATGCATTAAGCATTTAAGCATTTAGACATTTATACATTTAGGCATTTAACCATTTAGGCATTTAGGCATTTAGGCATTTACGCATTTATTCTTTTATACATTTAGGCATTTAGGCATTTAGGCACTTAGGCATTTATACATTTAACCATGTAGGCATTTAGGCATTTAAGCATTTATACTTTTATACATTTAGGCATTTAGGCATTTAGGCACTTAGGCATTTATACTTTTATTCATTTAGGCATTTAGGCATTTAGGCATTTACCTAGTTAGGCATTTAGGCATTTAGGCATTTAGGTGTTTAGGCATTTACGCAATTACGCATTAAGCATTTAAGCATTTAGACATTTTACATTTAGGCATTTAACCATTTAGGCATTTACGCAGTTAGGCTTTTAGGGATTTAGGCATTTAGACACTTAGGCATTTATACATTTAACCATTTAGGCATTTAGGCATTTAGGCATTTACGCATTTATACTTTTATACATTTATTCATTTAGGCATTTAGGCATTTAGGCATTTACGCAGTTAGGCATTTAGGCATTTAGGCATTTAGACATTTAGGCATTTATACATATAGCCATTTAGGCATTTAGGCATTTAGGCATTTAGAAATTTAACCATTTAGGCATTTTGGTATTTAGGCATTTACGCATTTATACTTTTATACATTTAGGCATTTAGGCATTTAGACACTTATTCACTTATACATTTATTTATTTAGGCATTTAGGCATTTAGACACGTAGGCTCTCATCCGTTTAGGCATTTAGGCATTTAAGCATTTAACCATTTAGACATTTAGGCATTTAGGCATTTAGACATTTAGCCATTTATACATTTGACCATTTAGGCATTTAGGTATTTAGGCATTTACGCAATTACGCATTAAGCATTTATACACTTAACCATTTAGGCAATTAGGCATTTAGGCATTTACGCATTTAACCTTTTAGGCATTTAGGCATTTAGGCATTTAGGTATTTACGCAGATAGGCATTTAGGCATTTAGGCACATAGACATTTAGGCATTTATACATTTATACATTTAGGCATTTAACCATTTAGGCATTTACGCAGTTAGTCATTTAGGGATTTAGGCATTTAGACATTTAGGCATTTATACATTTAACCATTTAGGCATTTAGGCATTTAGGCATTTACGCAATTACGCATTAAGCATTTAAGCATTTAGACATTTATACATTTAGGCATTTAACTATTTAGGCATTTAAGCATTTATACTTTAATACATTTAGGCATTTAGACACTTAGGCATTTATACATTTATTCATATAGGCAATTAGTCATTTAGACACGTAGGCTTTCAATCCTTTAGGCATTTAGGCATTTAGGCATTTAGGCATTTAACCATTTAGGCATTTAGGCATTTAGGCATTTACGCAGTTAGGCATTTAGGCATTTAGGCATTTAGACATTTAGGCATTTATACATTTATTCATTTAGGCAATTAGGCATTTAGACACGTAGGCTCTCATCCGTTTAGGCATTTTGACATTTAAGAATTTATACATTTATTTATTTAGGCAATTAGGCATTTAGAGACGTAGGCTCTCATCCGTTTAGGCATTTAGACATTTAAGCATTTAGGCATTTTACCATTTAGAAATTTAGGCATTTAGGCATTTACGCAGTTAGGCATTTAGGCATTTAGGCATTTAGACATTTAGGCATTTATACATTTAACCATTTAGGCATTTAGGCATTTAGGCATTTACACATTTATACTTTTATAAATTTAGGCATTTAAAGCATTTAGACACTTAGGCATTTATACATTTATTCATTTAATCATATAGGCATTTAGGCATTTACGCAGATAGGCATTTAGGCATTTAAGCATTTAGACATTTAGGCATTTGTACATATAACCATTTAGGCATTTATTCATTTAGGCATTTAGTCATTTAACCATTTAGGCATTTTGGTATTTAGGCATTTACGCACTTATACTTTTATACATTTAAGCATTTAGGCATTTAGACACTTAAGCATTTATATATTTATTCATTTAGATATTTAGGCATTTAGGCATTAGGCATTTAACCATTTAGGCATTTAGGCATTTAGGCATTTACGCAGTTAGGCATTTAGGCATTTAGGCATTTAGACATTTAGGCATTTATACACTTAACCATTTAGGCATTTAGGCATTTAGGCATTTACGCATTTAACCTTTTAGGCATTTAGGCATTTAGGCATTTAGGCATTTACGCAGATAGGCATTTAGGCATTTAGGCACATAGACATTTAGGCATTTATACATTTATACATTTAGGCATTTAACCATTTAGGCATTTACGCAGTTAGTCATTTAGGAATTTAGGCATTTAGACATTTAGGCATTTATACATTTAACCATTTAGGCATTTAGGCATTTAGGCATTTACGCAATTACGCATTAAGCATTTAAGCATTTAGACATTTATACATTTAGGCATTTAACTATTTAGGCATTTAAGCATTTATACTTTAATACATTTAGGCATTTAGACACTTAGGCATTTATACATTTATTCATATAGGCAATTAGTCATTTAGACACGTAGGCTCTCATCCCTTTAGGCATTTAGGCATTTAGGCATTTAGGCATTTAACCATTTAGGCATTTAGGCATTTAGGCATTTACGCAGTTAGGCATTTAGGCATTTAGGCATTTAGACATTTAGGCATTTATACATTTATTCATTTAGGCAATTATGCATTTAGACACGTAGGCTCTCATCCGTTTAGGCATTTTAACATTTAAGAATTTATACATTTATTTATGTAGGCAATTAGGCATTTAGAGACGTAGGCTCTCATCCGTTTAGGCATTTAGACATTTAAGCATTTAGGCATTTTACCATTTAGAAATTTAGGCATTTAGGCATTTACGCAGTTAGGCATTTAAGCATTTAGGCATTTAGACATTTAGGCATTTATACATTTAACCATTTAGGCATTTAGGCATTTAGGCATTTACACATTTATACTTTTATAAATTTAGGCATTTAAGCATTTAGACACTTAGGCATTTATACATTTATTCATTTAATCATTTAGGCATTTAGGCATTTACGCAGATAGGCATTTAGGCATTTAAGCATTTAGACATTTAGGCATTTATACATATAACCATTTAGGCATTTATTCATTTAGGCATTTAGTCATTTAACCATTTGGGCATTTTGGTATTTAGGCATTTACGCACTTATACTTTTGTACATTTAAGCATTTAGGCATTTAGACACTTAAGCATTTATATATTTATTCATTTAGATATTTAGGCATTTATGCATTAGGCATTTAACCATTTAGGCATTTAGGCATTTAGGCATTTACGCAGTTAGGCATTTAGGCATTTAGGCATTTAGACATTTAGGCATTTATACACTTAACCATTTAGGCATTTAGGCATTTAGGCATTCATGCATTTAACCTTTTAGGCATATAGGCATTTAGGCATTTAGGCATTTACGCAGATAGGCATTTAGGCATTTAGGCACATAGACATTTAGGCATTTATACATTTATACATTTAGGCATTTAACCATTTAGGCATTTACGCAGTTAGTCATTTAGGGATTTAGGCATTTAGACATTTAGGCATTTATACATTTAACCATTTAGGCATTTAGACATTTAGGCATTTACGCATTTATACTTTTATACATTTAGGCATTTAGGCATTTAGGCACTTAGGCTTTATACATTTATTCATTTAGGAATTTAGGAATTTAGGCATTAAAGAATTTAACCATTTAGGCATTTTGGTATTTAGGCATTTACGCATTTATACTTTTATACATTTAGGCATTTAGGCATTTAGACACTTAGGCACTTATACATTTATTTATTTAGGCATTTACGCATTTAGACACGTAGGCTCTCATCCGTTTAGGCATTTAGGCATTTAAGCATTTAACCATTTAGGCATTTAGGCATTTAGGCATTTAGACATTTAGGCATTTATACATTTGACCATTTAGGCATTTAGGTATTTAGGCATTTACGCAATTACGCATTAAACATTTAAGCATTTAGACATTTATACATTTAGGCATTTAACCATTTAGGCATTTAGGTATTTAGACACGTAGGCTCTCATCCGCTTAGGCATTTAGGCATTTAGGCATTTAGGCATTTAACCATTTAGGCATTTAGGCATTTAGGCATTTATACATCTAACCATTTAGGCATTTAGACATTTAGGCATTTATACATATAACCATTTAGGCATTTAAGCATTTAGGCATTAAGGAATTTAACCATTTAGGCATTTTGGTATTTAGGCATTTACGCATTTATACTTTTATACATTTAGGCATTTAGGCATTTAGACACTTAGGCACTTATACATTTATTTATTTAGGCATTTACGCATTTAGACACGTAGGCTCTCATCCGTTTAGGCGTTTAGGCATTTAAGCATTTAACCATTTAGGCATTTAGGCATTTAGGCATTTAGACATTTAGGCATTTATACATTTGACCATTTAGGCATGTAGGTATTTAGGCATTTACGCAATTACGCATTAAACATTTAAGCATTTAGACATTTATACATTTAGGCATTTAACCATTTAGGCATTTAGGTATTTAGACTCGTAGGCTCTCATCCGCTTAGGCATTTAGGCATTTAGGCATTTAGGCATTTAACCATTTAGGCATTTAGGCATTTAGGCATTTATACATCTAACCATTTAGGCATTTAGACATTTAGGCATTTAGGCATTTAACCATTTGGGCATTTAGGCATTTAGGCATTTACGCAGTTAGGCATTTAGGCATTTAGGCATTTAACTATTTAGGTATTTAGACACGTAGGCTCTTATCCGTTTAGGCATTTAGTCATTTACGCAATTACGCATTAAGCATTTAAGTATTTAGACATTTATACATTTAGGCATTTAACCATTTAGGCATCTATACTTTTATACATTTAGGCATTTAGGCATTTAGACACTTAGTCATTTGTACATTTATTCATTTAGGCAATTAGGCATTTAGACACGTAGGCTCTCATCTGTTTAGGCATTTAGACATTTAGGCATTTAGGCATTTAACCATTTAGGCATTTATACATTTAGGCATTTAGGCATTTAGACATTTAGGCATTTATACATTTAACCATTTAGGCATTTAGTCATTTAGGCATTTACACATTTATACTTTTATACATTTAGGCATCTAAGCATTTAGACACTCCGGCATTTATACATCTATTCATTTAGGCATTTAGGCACTTAGGCATTTATACATTTATTCATATAGGCAATTAGTCATTTAGACACGTAGGCTCTCATCCCTTTAGGCATTTAGGCATTTAGGCATTTAGGCATTTAACCATTTAGGCATTTAGGCATTTAGGCATTTACGCAGTTAGGCATTTAGGCATTTAGACATTTAGGCATTTATACATTTATTCATTTAGGCAATTAGGCATTTAGACACGTAGGCTCTCATCCGTTTAGGCATTTTAACATTTAAGAATTTATACATTTATTTATGTAGGCAATTAGGCATTTAGAGACGTAGGCTCTCATCCGTTTAGGCATTTAGACATTTAAGCATTTAGGCATTTTACCATTTAGAAATTTAGGCATTTAGGCATTTACGCAGTTAGGCATTTAAGCATTTAGGCATTTAGACATTTAGGCATTTATACATTTAACCATTTAGGCATTTAGGCATTTAGGCATTTACACATTTATACTTTTATAAATTTAGGCATTTAAGCATTTAGACACTTAGGCATTTATACATTTATTCATTTAATCATTTAGGCATTTAGGCATTTACGCAGATAGGCATTTAGGCATTTAAGCATTTAGACATTTAGGCATTTATACATATAACCATTTAGGCATTTATTCATTTAGGCATTTAGTCATTTAACCATTTAGGCATTTTGGTATTTAGGCATTTACGCACTTATACTTTTATACATTTAAGCATTTAGGCATTTAGACACTTAAGCATTTATATATTTATTCATTTAGATATTTAGGCATTTATGCATTAGGCATTTAACCATTTAGGCATTTAGGCATTTAGGCATTTACGCAGTTAGGCATTTAGGCATTTAGGCATTTAGACATTTAGGCATTTATACACTTAACCATTTAGGCATTTAGGCATTTAGGCATTTACGCATTTAACCTTTTAGGCATATAGGCATTTAGGCATTTAGGCATTTACGCAGATAGGCATTTAGGCATTTAGGCACATAGACATTTAGGCATTTATACATTTATACATTTAGGCATTTAACCATTTAGGCATTTACGCAGTTAGTCATTTAGGGATTTAGGCATTTAGACATTTAGGCATTTATACATTTAACCATTTAGGCATTTAGACATTTAGGCATTTACGCATTTATACTTTTATACATTTAGGCATTTAGGCATTTAGGCACTTAGGCTTTATACATTTATTCATTTAGGAATTTAGGAATTTAGGCATTAAGGAATTTAACCATTTAGGCATTTTGGTATTTAGGCATTTACGCATTTATACTTTTATACATTTAGGCATTTAGGCATTTAGACACTTAGGCACTTATACATTTATTTATTTAGGCATTTACGCATTTAGACACGTAGGCTCTCATCCGTTTAGGCATTTAGGCATTTAAGCATTTAACCATTTAGGCATTTAGGCATTTAGGCATTTAGACATTTAGGCATTTATACATTTGACCATTTAGGCATTTAGGTATTTAGGCATTTACGCAATTACGCATTAAACATTTAAGCATTTAGACATTTATACATTTAGGCATTTAACCATTTAGGCATTTAGGTATTTAGACACGTAGGCTCTCATCCGCTTAGGCATTTAGGCATTTAGGCATTTAGGCATTTAACCATTTAGGCATTTAGGCATTTAGGCATTTATACATCTAACCATTTAGGCATTTAGACATTTAGGCATTTATACATATAACCATTTAGGCATTTAGGCATTTAGGCATTAAGGAATTTAACCATTTAGGCATTTTGGTATTTAGGCATTTACGCATTTATACTTTTATACATTTAGGCATTTAGGCATTTAGACACTTAGGCACTTATACATTTATTTATTTAGGCATTTACGCATTTAGACACGTAGGCTCTCATCCGTTTAGGCGTTTAGGCATTTAAGCATTTAACCATTTAGGCATTTAGACATTTAGGCATTTATACATTTAACCATTTAGGCATTTAGACATTTAGGCATTTACGCATTTATACTTTTATACATTTAGGCATTTAGGCATTTAGGCACTTAGGCTTTATACATTTATTCATTTAGGAATTTAGGAATTTAGGCATTAAGGAATTTAACCATTTAGGCATTTTGGTATTTAGGCATTTACGCATTTATACTTTTATACATTTAGGCATTTAGGCATTTAGACACTTAGGCACTTATACATTTATTTATTTAGGCATTTACGCATTTAGACACGTAGGCTCTCATCCGTTTAGGCATTTAGGCATTTAAGCATTTAACCATTTAGGCATTTAGGCATTTAGGCATTTAGACATTTAGGCATTTATACATTTGACCATTTAGGCATTTAGGTATTTAGGCATTTACGCAATTACGCATTAAACATTTAAGCATTTAGACATTTATACATTTAGGCATTTAACCATTTAGGCATTTAGGTATTTAGACACGTAGGCTCTCATCCGCTTAGGCATTTAGGCATTTAGGCATTTAGGCATTTAACCATTTAGGCATTTAGGCATTTAGGCATTTATACATCTAACCATTTAGGCATTTAGACATTTAGGCATTTATACATATAACCATTTAGGCATTTAGGCATTTAGGCATTAAGGAATTTAACCATTTAGGCATTTTGGTATTTAGGCATTTACGCATTTATACTTTTATACATTTAGGCATTTAGGCATTTAGACACTTAGGCACTTATACATTTATTTATTTAGGCATTTACGCATTTAGACACGTAGGCTCTCATCCGTTTAGGCGTTTAGGCATTTAAGCATTTAACCATTTAGGCATTTAGGCATTTAGGCATTTAGACATTTAGGCATTTATACATTTGACCATTTAGGCATTTAGGTATTTAGGCATTTACGCAATTACGCATTAAACATTTAAGCATTTAGACATTTATACATTTAGGCATTTAACCATTTAGGCATTTAGGTATTTAGACACGTAGGCTCTCATCCGCTTAGGCATTTAGGCATTTAGGCATTTAGGCATTTAACCATTTAGGGATTTAGGCATTTAGGCATTTATACATCTAACCATTTAGGCATTTAGACATTTAGGCATTTAGGCATTTAACCATTTGGGCATTTAGGCATTTAGGCATTTACGCAGTTAGGCATTTAGGCATTTAGGCATTTAACTATTTAGGTATTTAGACACGTAGGCTCTTATCCGTTTAGGCATTTAGTCATTTACGCAATTACGCATTAAGCATTTAAGTATTTAGACATTTATACATTTAGGCATTTAACCATTTAGGCATCTATACTTTTATACATTTAGGCATTTAGGCATTTAGACACTTAGTCATTTGTACATTTATTCATTTAGGCAATTAGGCATTTAGACATTTAGGCATTTAGGCATTTAACCATTTAGGCATTTATACATTTAGGCATTTAGGCATTTAGACATTTAGGCATTTATACATTTAACCATTTAGGCATTTAGTCATTTAGGCATTTACACATTTATACTTTTATACATTTAGGCATCTAAGCATTTAGACACTCCGGCATTTATACATCTATTCATTTAGGCATTTAGGCATTTAGGCATTTACGCAGTTAGGCATTTAGGCATTTAAGCATTTAGACATTTAGGAATTTATACATATAACCATTTAGGCATTTAGGCATTTAGGCATTTAACCTTTAGGCATTTTGGTATTTAGGCATTTACACATTTATACTTTTATACATTTAAGCATTTAAGCATTTAGACACTTAGGCATTTATACATTTATTCATTTAGACATTTAGGCATTTAGACAAGTAAACTCTCATCCGTTTAAGCATTTAGGCATTTAGGCATTAGGCATTTAACCATTTAGGCATTTAGACACTTAGGCATTTATACATTTATTCATTTAGACATTTAGGCATTTAGACAAGTAAACTCTCATCCGTTTAGGCATTTAGGCATTTAGGCATTAGGCATTTAACCATTTAGGCATTTAGGCATTTAGGCATTTACGCAGTTAGGCATTTAGGCATTTAGGCATTTAGACATTTAGGCATTTATACACTTAACCATTTAGGCATTTAGGCATTTAGGCATTTAGGCATTTAACCTTTTAGGCATTTAGGCATTTAGGCATTTACGCAGTTAGGCATTTAGGCATTTAGGCACATAGACATTTAGGCATTTATACATTTAACCATTTAGGCATTTAGGTGTTTAGGCATTTACGCAATTATGCATTAAGCATTTAAGCATTTAGACATTTATACATTTAGGCATTTAACCATTTAGGCATTTAGGCATTTAGGCATTTACGCATTTATTCTTTTATACATTTAGGCATTTAGGCATTTAGGCACTTAGGCATTTATACATTTAACCATGTAGGCATTTAGGCATTTAAGCATTTATACTTTTATACATTTAGGCATTTAGGCATTTAGGCACTTAGGCATTTATACTTTTATTCATTTAGGCATTTAGGCATTTAGGCATTTACGTAGTTAGGCATTTAGGCATTTAGGTGTTTAGGCATTTACGCAATTACGCATTAAGCATTTAAGCATTTAGACATTTTACATTTAGGCATTTAACCATTTAGGCATTTACGCAGTTAGGCTTTTAGGGATTTAGGCATTTAGACACTTAGGCATTTATACATTTAACCATTTAGGCATTTAGGCATTTAGGCATTTACGCATTTATACTTTTATACATTTATTCATTTAGGCATTTAGGCATTTACGCAGTTAGGCATTTAGGCATTTAGGCATTTAGACATTTAGGCATTTATACATATAGCCATTTAGGCATTTAGGCATTTAGGCATTTAGAAATTTAACCATTTAGGCATTTTGGTATTTAGGCATTTACGCATTTATACTTTTATACATTTAGGCATTTAGACATTTAGACACTTATTCACTTATACATTTATTTATTTAGGCATTTAGGCATTTAGACACGTAGGCTCTCTTCCGTTTAGGGATTTAGGCATTTAAGCATTTAACCATTTAGGCATTTAGGCATTTAGGCATTTACGCAGTTAGGCATTTGGGCATTTAGGCATTAAACATTTAATCATTTATACATGTAACCATTTAGGCATTTAGGCATTTAGTCATTTTACCATTTAGGCATTTAGGCGTTTAGGCATTTACGCAGTTAGGCATTTAGGCATTTAGGCATTTAGACATTTAGCCATTTATACATTTGACCATTTAGGCATTTAGGTATTTAGGCATTTACGCAATTACGCATTAAGCATTTGAGCATTTAGACATTTATACATTTAGGCATTTAACTATTTAGGCATTTAGGCATTTAGACACTTAGGCATTTATACATTTATTCATTTAGGCAATCAGGAATTTAGACTCGAAAGCTCTCATCCGCTTAGGCATTTAGGCATTTAGGCATTTAGGCATTTAACCATTTAGGCATTTAGGCATTTAGGCACTTATACATTTAACCATTTAGGCATTTAGGCATTTAGGCATTTAGGCATTTAACCATTTAGGCATTTAGACATTTAGGCATTTATATACTTAACCATTTAGGCAATTAGGCATTTAGGCATTTACGCATTTAACCTTTTAGGCATTTAGGCATTTAGGCATTTAGGTATTTACGCAGATAGGCATTTAGGCATTTATTCACATAGACATTTAGGCATTTATACATTTATACATTTAGGCATTTAACCATTTAGGCATTTACGCAGTTAGTCATTGAGGGATTTAGGCATTTAGACATTTAGGCATTTATACATTTAACCATTTAGGCATTTAGGCATTTAGGCATTTACGCAATTACGCATTAAGCATTTAAGCATTTAGACCTTTATACATTTAGGCATTTAACTATTTAGGCATTTAAGCATTTATACTTTAATACATTTAGGCATTTAGACACTTAGGCATTTATACATTTATTCATATAGGCAATTAGTCATTTAGACACGTAGGCTCTCATCCCTTTAGGCATTTAGGCATTTAGGCATTTAGGCATTTAACCATTTAGGCATTTAGGCATTTAGGCATTTACGCAGTTAGGCATTTAGGCATTTAGACATTTAGGCATTTATACATTTATTCATTTAGGCAATTAGGCATTTAGACACGTAGGCTCTCATCCGTTTAGGCATTTTGACATTTAAGAATTTATACATTTATTTATTTAGGCAATTAGGCATTTAGAGACGTAGGCTCTCATCCGTTTAGGCATTTAGATATTTAAGCATTTAGGCATTTTACCATTTAGAAATTTAGGCATTTAGGCATTTAAGCAGTTAGGCATTTAGGCATTTAGGCATTTAGACATTTAGGCATTTATACATTTAACCATTTAGGCATTTTGGTATTTAGGCATTTACGCATTTATACTTTTATACATTTAGGCATTTAGGCATTTAGACACTTATTCACTTATACATTTATTTATTTAGGCATTTAGGCATTTAGACACGTAGGCTCTCATCCGTTTAGGCATTTAGGCATTTAAGCATTTAACCATTTAGGCATTTAGGCATTTAGGCATTTACGCAGTTAGGCATTTGGGCATTTAGGCATTAAACATTTAGGCATTTATACATGTAACCATTTAGGCATTTAGGCATTTAGTCATTTTACCATTTAGGCATTTAGGCGTTTAGGCATTTACGCAGTTAGGCATTTAGGCATTTAGGCATTTAGACATTTAGCCATTTATACATTTGACCATTTAGGCATTTAGGTATTTAGGCATTTACGCAATTACGCATTAAGCATTTGAGTATTTAGACATTTATACATTTAGGCATTTAACTATTTAGGCATTTAGGCATTTAGACACTTAGGCATTTATACATTTATTCATTTAGGCAATCAGGCATTTAGACACGAAAGCTCTCATCCGCTTAGGCATTTAGGCATTTAGGCATTTAGGCATTTAACCATTTAGGCATTTAGGCATTTAGGCACTTATACATTTAACCATTTAGGCATTTAGGCATTTAGGCATTTAGGCATTTAACCATTTAGGCATTTAGACATTTAGGCATTTATACACTTAACCATTTAGGCAATTAGGCATTTAGGCATTTACGCATTTAACCTTTTAGGCATTTAGGCATTTAGGCATTTAGGTATTTACGCAGATAAGCATTTAGGCATTTATTCACATAGACATTTAGGCATTTATACATTTATACATTTAGGCATTTAACCATTTAGGCATTTACGCAGTTAGTCATTTAGGGATTTAGGCATTTAGACATTTAGGCATTTATACATTTAACCATTTAGGCATTTAGGCATTTAGGCATTTACGCAATTACGCATTAAGCATTTAAGCATTTAGACCTTTATACATTTAGGCATTTAACTATTTAGGCATTTAAGCATTTATACTTTAATACATTTAGGCATTTAGACACTTAGGCATTTATACATTTATTCATATAGGCAATTAGTCATTTAGACACGTAGGCTCTCATCCCTTTAGGCATTTAGGCATTTAGGCATTTAGGCATTTAACCATTTAGGCATTTAGGCATTTAGGCATTTACGCAGTTAGGCATTTTGACATTTAGGCATTTAGACATTTAGGCATATATACATTTATTCATTTAGGCAATTAGGCATTTAGACACGTAGGCTCTCATCCGTTTAGGCATTTTGACATTTAAGAATTTATACATTTATTTATTTAGGCAATTAGGCATTTAGAGACGTAGGCTCTCATCCGTTTAGGCATTTTGACATTTAAGCATTTATACATTTATTTATTTAGGCAATTAGGCATTTAGAGACGTAGGCTCTCATCCGTTTAGGCATTTAGACATTTAAGCATTTAGGCATTTTACCATTTAGAAATTTAGGCATTTAGGCATTTACGCAGTTAGGCATTTAGGCATTTAGGCATTTAGACATTTAGGCATTTATACATTTAACCATTTAGGCATTTAGGCATTTAGGCATTTACACATTTATACTTTTATAAATTTAGGCATTTAAGCATTTAGACACTTAGGCACTTATACATTTATTCATTTAATCATTTAGGCATTTAGGCATTTACGCAGATAGGCATTTAGGCATTTAAGCATTTAGACGTTTAGGCATTTATACATATAACCATTTAGGCATTTATTCATTTAGGCATTTAGTCATTTAACCATTTAGGCATTTTGGTATTTAGGCATTTACGCACTTATACTTTTATACATTTAAGCATTTAGGCATTTAGACACTTAAGCATTTATATATTTATTCATTTAGATATTTAGGCATTTATGCATTAGGCATTTAACCATTTAGGCATTTAGGCATTTAGGCATTTACGCAGTTAGGCATTTAGGCATTTAGGCATTTAGACATTTAGGCATTTATACACTTAACCATTTAGGCATTTAGGCATTTAGGCATTTACGCATGTAACCTTTTAGGCATATAGGCATTTAGGCATTTAGGCATTTACGCAGATAGGCATTTAGGCATTTAGGCACATAGACATTTAGGCATTTATACATTTATACATTTAGGCATTTAACCATTTAGGCATTTACGCAGTTAGTCATTTAGGGATTTAGGCATTTAGACATTTAGGCATTTATACATTTAACCATTTAGGCATTTAGACGTTTAGGCATTTACGCATTTATACTTTTATACATTTAGGCATTTAGGCATTTAGGCACTTAGGCTTTATACATTTATTCATTTAGGAATTTAGGAATTTAGGCATTTACGCAGTTAGGCATCTAGGCATTTAGGCATTTAGACATTTAGGCATTTATACATATAACCATTTAGGCATTTAGGCATTTAGGCATTTAGGAATTTAACCATTTAGGCATTTTGGTATTTAGGCATTTACGCATTTATACTTTTATACATTTAGGCATTTAGGCATTTAGACACTTAGGCACTTATACATTTATTTATTTAGGCATTTACGCATTTAGACACGTAGGCTCTCATCCGTTTAGGCATTTAGGCATTTAAGCATTTAACCATTTAGGCATTTAGGCATTTAGGCATTTACGCAGTTAGGCATTTAGGCATTTAGGCATTTAGACATTTAGGCATTTATACATTTAACCATTCAAGCATTTAGGCATTTAGGCATTGAGGCATTTAACCATTTAGGCATTTAGGCGTTTAGGCATTTACGCAGTTAGGCATTTAGGCATTTAGGCATTTAGACATTTAGGCATTTATACATTTGACCATTTAGGCATTTAGGTATTTAGGCATCTAACCATTTAGGCATTTAGACATTTAGGCATTTAGGCATTTAACCATTTGGGCATTTAGGCATTTAGGCATTTACGCAGTTAGGCATTTAGGCATTTAGGCATTTAACTATTTAGGTATTTAGACACGTAGGCTCTCATCCGTTTAGGCATTTAGTCATTTACGCAATTACGCATTAAGCATTTAAGTATTTAGACATTTTTACATTTAGGCATTTAACCATTTAGGCATCTATACTTTTATACATTTAGGCATTTAGGCATTTAGACACTTAGTCATTTAGGCATTTATACATTTGACCATTTAGGCATTTAGGTATTTAGGCATTTACGCAATTACGCATTAAACATTTAAGCATTTAGACATTTATACATTTAGGCATTTAACCATTTAGGCATTTAGGCATTTAGGCATTTACGCAATTACGCATTAAGCATTTAAGTATTTAGACATTTATACATTTAGGCATTTAACCATTTAGGCATTTAGGCATTTAGGCATTTACGCAATTACGCATTAAGCATTTAAGTATTTAGACATTTATACATTTAGGCATTTAACCATTTTGGCATTTAGGCATTTAGGCATTTACGCATTTATTCTTTTATACATTTAGGCATTTAGGCATTTAGGCACTTAGGCATTTATACATTTAACCATGTAGGCATTTAGGCATTTAAGCATTTATACTTTTATACATTTAGGCATTTAGGCATTTAGGCACTTAGGCATTTATACTTTTATTCATTTAGGCATTTAGGCATTTAGGCATTTACGTAGTTAGGCATTTAGGCATTTAGGCATTTAGGTGTTTAGGCATTTACGCAATTACGCATTAAGCATTTAAGCATTTAGACATTTTACATTTAGGCATTTAACCATTTAGGCATTTACGCAGTTAGGCTTTTAGGGATTTAGGCATTTAGACACTTAGGCATTTATACATTTAACCATTTAGGCATTTAGGCATTTAGGCGTTTAGGCATTTACGCAGTTAGGCATTTAGGCATTTAGGCATTTAGACATTTAGGCATTTATACATTTGACCATTTAGGCATTTAGGTATTTAGGCATTTACGCAATTACGCATTAAACATTTAAGCATTTAGACATTTATACATTTAGGCATTTAACCATTTAGGCATTTAGGTATTTAGACACGTAGGCTCTCATCCGCTTAGGCATTTAGGCATTTAGGCATTTAGGCATTTAACCATTTAGGCATTTAGGCATTTAGGCATTTATACATCTAACCATTTAGGCATTTAGACATTTAGGCATTTAGGCATTTAACCATTTGGGCATTTAGGCATTTAGGCATTTACGCAACTAGGCATTTAGGCATTTAGGCATTTAACTATTTAGGTATTTAGACACGTAGGCTCTCATCCGTTTAGGCATTTAGTCATTTACGCAATTACGCATTAAGCATTTAAGTATTTAGACATTTATACATTTAGGCATTTAACCATTTAGGCATCTATACTTTTATACATTTAGGCATTTAGGCATTTAGACACTTAGTCATTTGTACATTTATTCATTTAGGCAATTAGGCATTTAGACACGTAGGCTCTCATCTGTTTAGGCATTTAGACATTTAGGCATTTAGGCATTTAACCATTTAGGCATTTATACATTTAGGCATTTACGCAGTTAGGCATTTAGGCATTTAGGCATTTAGACATTTAGGCATTTATACATTTAACCATTTAGGCATTTAGGCATTTAGGCATTTACACATTTATACTTTTATACATTTAGGCATTTAAGCATTTAGACACTCCGGCATTTATACATCTATTCATTTAGGCATTTAAGCATTTAGGCATTTACGCAGTTAGGCATTTAGGCATTTAAGCATTTAGACATTTAGGAATTTATACATATAACCATTTAGGCATTTAGGCATTTAGGCATTTAACCTTTAGGCATTTTGGTATTTAGGCATTTACACATTTATACTTTTATACATTTAAGCATTTAAGCATTTAGACACTTAGGCATTTATACATTTATTCATTTAGACATTTAGGCATTTAGACAAGTAAACTCTCATCCGTTTAAGCATTTAGGCATTTAGGCATTAGGCATTTAACCATTTAGGCATTTAGACACTTAGGCATTTATACATTTATTCATTTAGACATTTAGGCATTTAGACAAGTAAACTCTCATCCGTTTAGGCATTTAGGCATTTAGGCATTAGGCATTTAACCATTTAGGCATTTAGGCATTTAGGCATTTACGCAGTTAGGCATTTAGGCATTTAGGCATTTAGACATTTAGGCATTTATACACTTAACCATTTAGGCATTTAGGCATTTAGGCATTTAACCTTTTAGGCATTTAGGCATTTAGGCATTTACGCAGTTAGGCATTTAGGCATTTAGGCACATAGACATTTAGGCATTTATACATTTAACCATTTAGGCATTTAGGTGTTTAGGCATTTACGCAATTACGCATTAAGCATTTAAGCATTTAGACATTTATACATTTAGGCATTTAACCATTTAGGCATTTAGGCATTTAGGCATTTACGCATTTATTCTTTTATACATTTAGGCATTTAGGCATTTAGGCACTTAGGCATTTATACATTTAACCATGTAGGCATTTAGGCATTTAAGCATTTATACTTTTATACATTTAGGCATTTAGGCATTTAGGCACTTAGGCATTTATACTTTTATTCATTTAGGCATTTAGGCATTTAGGCATTTACGTAGTTAGGCATTTAGGCATTTAGGCATTTAGGTGTTTAGGCATTTACGCAATTACGCATTAAGCATTTAAGCATTTAGACATTTTACATTTAGGCATTTAACCATTTAGGCATTTACGCAGTTAGGCTTTTAGGGATTTAGGCATTTAGACACTTAGGCATTTATACATTTAACCATTTAGGCATTTAGGCATTTAGGCATTTACGCATTTATACTTTTATACATTTATTCATTTAGGCATTTAGGCATTTAGGCATTTACGCAGTTAGGCATTTAGGCATTTAGGCATTTAGACATTTAGGCATTTATACATATAGCCATTTAGGCATTTAGGCATTTAGGCATTTAGAAATTTAACCATTTAGGCATTTTGGTATTTAGGCATTTACGCATTTATACTTTTATACATTTAAGCATTTAGGCATTTAGACACTTATTCACTTATACATTTATTTATTTAGGCATTTAGGCATTTAGACACGTAGGCTCTCATCCGTTTAGGCATTTAGGCATTTAAGCATTTAACCATTTAGGCATTTAGGCATTTAGGCATTTACGCAGTTAGGCATTTAGTCATTTACGCAATTACGCATTAAGCATTTAAGTATTTAGACATTTATACATTTAGGCATTTAACCATTTAGGCATCTATACTTTTATACATTTAGGCATTTAGGCATTTAGACACTTAGTCATTTGTACATTTATTCATTTAGGCAATTAGGCATTTAGACACGTAGGCTCTCATCTGTTTAGGCATTTAGACATTTAGGCATTTAGGCATTTAACCATTTAGGCATTTATACATTTAGGCATTTAGGCATTTAGACATTTAGGCATTTATACATTTAACCATTTAGGCATTTAGGCATTTAGGCATTTACACATTTATACTTTTATACATTTAGGCATTTAAGCATTTAGACACTCCGGCATTTATACATCTATTCATTTAGGCATTTAGGCATTTAGGCATTTACGCAGTTAGGCATTTAGGCATTTAAGCATTTAGACATTTAGGAATTTATACATATAACCATTTAGGCATTTAGGCATTTAGGCATTTAACCTTTAGGCATTTTGGTATTTAGGCATTTACACATTTATACTTTTATACATTTAAGCATTTAAGCATTTAGACACTTAGGCATTTATACATTTATTCATTTAGACATTTAGGCATTTAGACAAGTAAACTCTCATCCGTTTAAGCATTTAGGCATTTAGGCATTAGGCATTTAACCATTTAGGCATTTAGACACTTAGGCATTTATACATTTATTCATTTAGACATTTAGGCATTTAGACAAGTAAACTCTCATCCATTTAGGCATTTAGGCATTTAGGCATTAGGCATTTAACCATTTAGGCATTTAGGCATTTAGGCATTTACGCAGTTAGGCATTTAGGCATTTAGGCATTTAGACATTTAGGCATTTATACACTTAACCATTTAGGCATTTAGGCATTTAGGCATTTAGGCATTTAACCTTTTAGGCATTTAGGCATTTAGGCATTTACGCAGTTAGGCATTTAGGCATTTAGGCACATAGACATTTAGGCATTTATACATTTAACCATTTAGGCATTTAGGTGTTTAGGCATTTACGCAATTATGCATTAAGCATTTAAGCATTTAGACATTTATACATTTAGGCATTTAACCATTTAGGCATTTAGGCATTTAGGCATTTACGCATTTATTCTTTTATACATTTAGGCATTTAGGCATTTAGGCACTTAGGCATTTATACATTTAACCATGTAGGCATTTAGGCATTTAAGCATTTATACTTTTATACATTTAGGCATTTAGGCATTTAGGCACTTAGGCATTTATACTTTTATTCATTTAGGCATTTAGGCATTTAGGCATTTACGTAGGTAGGCATTTAGGCATTTAGGCATTTAGGTGTTTAGGCATTTACGCAATTACGCATTAAGCATTTAAGCATTTAGACATTTTACATTTAGGCATTTAACCATTTAGGCATTTACGCAGTTAGGCTTTTAGGGATTTAGGCATTTAGACACTTAGGCATTTATACATTTAACCATTTAGGCATTTAGGCATTTAGGCATTTACGCATTTATACTTTTATACATTTATTCATTTAGGCATTTAGGCATTTAGGCATGTAAGCATTTATACTTTTATACATTTAGGCATTTAGGCATTTAGGCACTTAGGCATTTATACTTTTATTCATTTAGGCATTTAGGCATTTAGGCATTTACGTAGTTAGGCATTTAGGCATTTAGGCATTTAGGTGTTTAGGCATTTACGCAATTACGCATTAAGCATTTAAGCATTTAGACATTTTACATTTAGGCATTTAACCATTTAGGCATTTACGCAGTTAGGCATTTAGGCATTTAGGCATTTAGACATTTAGGCATTTATACATATAGCCATTTAGGCATTTAGGCATTTAGGCATTTAGAAATTTAACCGTTTAGGCATTTTGGTATTTAGGCATTTACGCATTTATACTTTTATACATTTAGGCATTTAGGCATTTAGACACTTATTCACTTATACATTTATTTATTTAGGCATTTAGGCATTTAGATACGTAGGCTCTCTTCCGTTTAGGCATTTAGGCATTTAAGCATTTAACCATTTAGGCATTTAGGCATTTAGGCATTTACGCAGTTAGGCATTTGGGCATTTAGGCATTAAACATTTAGGCATTTATACATGTAACCATTTAGGCATTTAGGCATTTAGTCATTTTAAAATTTAGGCATTTAGGCGTTTAGGCATTTACGCAGTTAGGCATTTAGGCATTTAGGCATTTAGGCATTTATACATTTAACCATTTAGGCATTTAGGCATTTAGGCATTTACACATTTATACTTTTATACATTTAGGCATTTAAGCATTTAGACACTCCGGCATTTATACATCTATTCATTTAGGCATTTAAGCATTTAGGCATTTACGCAGTTAGGCATTTAGGCATTTAAGCATTTAGACATTTAGGAATTTATACATATAACCATTTAGGCATTTAGGCATTTAGGCATTTAACCTTTAGGCATTTTGGTATTTAGGCATTTACACATTTATACTTTTATACATTTAAGCATTTAAGCATTTAGACACTTAGGCATTTATACATTTATTCATTTAGACATTTAGGCATTTAGACAAGTAAACTCTCATCCGTTTAGGCATTTAGGCATTTAGGCATTAGGCATTTAACCATTTAGGCATTTAGACACTTAGGCATTT
This sequence comes from Agriotes lineatus, assembly GCA_940337035.1. Lineage (NCBI taxonomy): Eukaryota > Metazoa > Arthropoda > Insecta > Coleoptera > Elateridae > Agriotes > Agriotes lineatus. The sequence continues at coordinate 28,229 of CALNHX010003092.1, read as the reverse complement.
ATACATTTATTCATTTAGACATTTAGGCATTTAGACAAGTAAACTCTCCTCCGTTTAGGCATTTAGGCATTTAGGCATTAGGCATTTAACCATTTAGGCATTTAGGCATTTAGGCATTTACGCAGTTAGGCATTTAGGCATTTAGGCATTTAGACATTTAGGCATTTATACACTTAACCATTTAGGCATTTAGGCATTTAGGCATTTAACCTTTTAGGCATTTAGGCATTTAGGCACTTATACATTTAACCATTTAGGCATTTAGGCATTTAGGCATTTAGGCATTTAACCATTTAGGCATTTAGACATTTAGGCATTTATATACTTAACCATTTAGGCAATTAGGCATTTAGGCATTTACGCATTTAACCTTTTAGGCATTTAGGCATTTAGGCATTTAGATATTTACGCAGATAGGCATTTAGGCATTTATTCACATAGACATTTAGGCATTTATACATTTATACATTTAGGCATTTAACCATTTAGGCATTTACGCAGTTAGTCATTTAGGGATTTAAGCATTTAGACATTTAGGCATTTATACATTTAACCATTTAGGCATTTAGGCATTTAGGCATTTACGCAATTACGCATTAAGCATTTAAGCATTTAGACCTTTATACATTTAGGCATTTAACTTGTTTGAGCACTAATCAGGATCGAAGGTACAATGTTTGTAGCCTTCTCAGTTTTTCGCTATCTGAAAAACCGCTGATCGCCAGCTCGCCTTGGAATTTGTGGACTGTATGATTGTAGGTTTCACTGAATAAATACACTCGTTGAAAGCCGGAAATATGTTACTTTATTAGCAATAAAAACACATTGAACATTTACAAGAATTAGGTTTCGTAGAGCGGACCTGTTTGCATGCTGCCACGTTGACAGATGAAACGTAAGTGTTTTTGGAATCGGATGCCGGCGAGGCAGTCTACTGCGCACAGTACGAATTCAGCATGCAAGAGAAGCGGCAAAGTTTATAAAGTCCTTAACATACCGCCCGCCTTGGAAAGGGTAACCTTTCAAATAAAACAGTACAAAGTTGACATGTAAAAGCTAGAGTAAAACATGTAACATGAACACACATATCTACAAAGCATAATAGTACATGGATCTTAATCTAGTACAAGAAAACCCGAACAATGGGGAGCCAAAAGGCTTTACGAAAACTGCGCTGAACGCTAACGCACTAGTTCACAACACTAGGTAGCGGGCACAATTTAGCGAAGGATCGCTTCACGATCCCTGACACAGTGTTCACTGACGCCACACGCGTAACGCCGTCAAGGCCAGGGTGCAGCTCGGTGACCCGGCCTAACCTCCACTTCAGAGGGGGTAGATTGTCATCCTTGATGAGGACCATGGAACCAGGCTGGAGGTCCGAAAGATGCGTGCGCCATTTGGTGCGCTGTTGGAGTTCCGAGATGTACTCTTTACTCCATCTTTTCCACACATTCTGGTGAAGTTGTTGTATTCTCTGGTATTTAGACAGCCGAGACTCGACGATCTCAGTAACGTTGGGATCAGGCAATGACACCAACGGACGACCAATCAGGAAATGAGCAGGAGTCAAAGGCTGAAGGTCGTTTGGATCAGAGGACAAAGGGGACAGGGGTCGGGAGTTTAAGGTCGCTTCCACCTGTGCCAACAAAGTGCAAAATTCATCGTAATTTAGACTAGCGTTACCTATAACGCGACGTATGTGATGTTTGGAGGACTTGATTCCGGCCTCCCACAATCCGCCAAAGTGGGGACTGTGCGCGGGTATAAAATGCCAAGCTACTCCGTCGTTCGCGACTGATTCGGAAATAGAAGGGTTTTGTTCCGCGAGAAAATTGCCTAATTCGATTAACTCGGAATTAGCGCCTACAAAGTTAGTGCCGTTGTCTGAGTAGACATGGAGCGGTTTGCCTCGTCGAGCCACAAACCGGCGAAAAGCCATTAAGAAAGCTTCAGTAGAAAGATCAGCGACCAATTCAAGGTGCACTGCCTTTGTGATAAAACAATAAGCTGTAACTCGTTGTAAGCGAGCGAAGCTTGAATACTGATTGAACGGAAATGGTTCAACAGAGGTTACAGGAAGACTCTGAACTTCTTTTTTGAATTCTGGAAGCTCAGCACGAACATGTTTGGAAGCAGGCCAAGATGCCTCGCCTTCGCTTAGCCAGGTGGGACCATGCCACCAAAGGCTTAACAGACCCAGCGGGTCAAATATCTGCGATCTTTCAGACAAGATGCTACGCTTGGTAGCCTTACTACTTGTAGAATTTGAAATATGGGATATTTCAGACAAGCTGCTACGATTGGTAGCCTTACCACTTGTAGAATCTGAAATATGGGATATTTCAGACAAGCTGCTACGATTGGTAGCCTTACCACTTGTAGAATCTGAAATATTGAACATGGAAGTAGGCCAAGATGCCTCACTTTCGCTTAGCCAGGTGGGACCGTGCCACCAAAGGCTTGACAGACCCAGCGGGTCAACTATCTGGGAAATTTCAGACAAGCTGCTACGATTGGTAGCCTTACTACTTGTAGAATCTGAAATCTGGGATATTTCAGGCAAGATGCTACGCGTGGTAGCCTTACTACTTGCAGAATCTGAAATCTTCTCTACTGATAAGAATCTTTTCTGCGCGATTTGCAATGAATCGCCCAGTACCTCTACAGGTTCCTTGAGAGGGATAGAGACAACGAATCGACCATTCGCTTCTCGTTGAGTATTTTGCACGAAATGTGCCTCACAGGCGTTCTCTTCATTTGTGCGAACCTTTTCCTCTGGGTAATGTTCGAGTTGCCAAAACCTTGCAATGGGATCAGAAGCATCCTCGATCGTGCTAAGATTGCACTGTACAGGGTACGCAGAAGGGGGGCCTGTGGGGCCAGAAACAATCCAACCAAAACGAGTCTTTTGGAGGATGGGAAGATTTGGGCCTAGACCAATTTGTCCAATACAAAGGAGCTGCCAGAAAATGGGCGAACCAATCAGAATGTCGATGGTGCCCGGTTGGTCGTAGGACAGATCTGATAACTTGATGTTATCAGGAACCTTGAAGCTGTTTCGCTGGACGCGAAAACTTGGGGTAACACCCGTAATCTCATCGAGAACAAGACAGGATAGTCCAATGCCGTATGAAGTGTGAGGGGCTTGCAGCTTGATATCACACCTAGCCTTGATTTGAGAAGTGGCTTTACTTAAGCCAGAAACAGTAACGTTGACTTCGCGAGTTGGAAGCTTCAACCTTTTACACAGATCTGAACGTATGAAGTTCGATTGGGAACCGGAATCCAGCAGGATTCGCACAACATGAGGCGTACCATCATCAGCGATGAGTTTAGCGGTAGCCGTAGGTAAGAGTACCTGAAAAACATTCGAACAGAATGCCGAAATCGATTGGTTTAGTTCAACAGGGGTTTCTGCCGACATCGCAGATCCTGGTTGACTAGAAGAAGCGTTCTGAGGCTTATCCTCATGAAGAAGTGTGTTGTGCCTTGATTTGCACTTTCTACACGTATATTTGGAGCTACAAAGGCTCGATAGGTGACCCCGAGTTAGGCAATTAAAGCATACGCGGAGCTCTTTTGCCTTTGACTTTCTGTCAAGAACAGACATCTTGACAAACTTATCGCATTTGTACAAGGAATGAGATCCTTTACAAAGTGGACACGAAGGGGTACCCGACACAAATGATTTAGAATGTACCTTGGAAGAACTTTCGGGTACAAGCTTAACATTTTTTACTTCCAGAGTTTCTAGAAGATTTGCTGTATTTTGTAAGAATTCCTTGAACTCATCAAGATTAGGCAGGTCAGAACTTGACCGGTTTCTAAGGACCTCCCATTTACGAAATGTAGTGGGTTCCAGTTTTTTAGAAACTACATAAATTATAACAAAATCAAGAAGCTCGCTTTCGGTAGCTAATGATTTAATTGCTGCAAAATGCTTGAATAACATATCGCTAATCGTACGTAATTTAGTTGCAGATTCCTTACTGCAAGATTCGAGTTCAAATATAGCCTTGAGGTGGTTATGAACCAGAATTTTTGGATCATTGTATCGATTGCACAATGCCTCCCAAGCTAGAGTATAATTACCCGCAGTAAACTCTAAACTTTTTATAATTTGGCTTGCATCACCCTGTAAACTAGCCTTTAAGTAATGCAGCTTTTGAATATTAGTTAACGCTTGATTCTCATGAATTAAACTAATAAAAATCTCACGAAACTCTAACCATTCTGAAACGTTCCCTGAATATTTGGGAATTGAAATGGCAGGAAGGCGTACAGCTTGATTATTGCAATGTGAACTGCAATTTGAATGCGTTGATCTTACGCTACCATTAGGAGATCCAGAACGATCTGGTGCAACATCAGACTGTTTGTTGTATTCATTAATCAAATATTCAGCTTGTGAAATTGCAAAATAATAAGAATCCTCAAATTCAACTTGTTGCTGCATTTCAGATTCTGTATCCTCACTGGTTTCTAAAATTTGTTCATGAACCGCATAATATTCCGATAACAAGGTGGCTGTATCATTCAATCTTTTTTGCAATTGAATAATCTGAGCGCTAGATAAGAATTGATCTTCATCATGAATTTTTTGCAAAGATTGAACATGATTTGAAAAACGCGTAAGCTTGCCTTTGATAGAGCCACGTGCTCTTACAAGCGAATCCATAATTGTTGAGATTAAAACAATTTAACCGATCGAACTAACTTTTCGTACGCCTCTGGCGTGAATTTTGTACGCTTCTGGTACGCGGACCCAACGGGTCAACTATCTGTGATATTTCAGGCAAGATGCCACGCGCGGTAGCCTTACTACTTGCAGAATCTGAAATATTCTTTAATGATAAAACCCTTTCGCACGCCTCTGGCGCGAATTTGTTTATACCGCAGACAGCGCTTGCTAAAAACGCGAGAAAACTTGTCGCTTACGACGCAGAAAACGACCCCGGTTCAACGGAATGAATCACGACGCGGATGGCCGTGTACTACGCAAGACCAAATTGCTCCACGAACGCGAGACTGTTTTAACGACGCAAACGGCTCTGCAATTTGAAAATGCAGGGGTTATCGCTAACAAACGTAATAGCTTGGCATTTCACGCAATTAAAATGTTTATATGACTCATAAACCATTTGTTTACGCAATAATACGCAGCTGAAATTATGCACACATGCAAACACAGACGAAATAAACCAAATTTATGCATAGGAAAATCAGGCTTACATTTGATATTGGTGTGCCGCCTTGCCGGTTTTCTGTTCCTACTACCGTCTGGCTAGCAGCTGCAATGCCCACGTGCACGAATCTTGGCGTTGATAGCACCGTCTGCTGTCTTCCTTCCTCTCGTTGCGGGCACCGCATGTGCCCTCTTCGTTCCACGCGTTGTTGCGAAATTGGAACGCTGCTCCTTGCGGTCGATTGCATGCGATGCAATACACAACTGAATATGCTTTGTACTTGCCTATGACCAATGTTGTCGAATGCTGTCGCTGTTTTGGACTCGCACTGACCTAATGTGGTTTAAATCCGGCTCGAAGGACCAATGTTTGAGCACTAATCAGGATCGAAGGTACAATGTTTGTAGCCTTCTCAGTTTTTCGCTATCTGGAAAACCGCTGATCGCCAGCTCGCCTTGGAATTTGTGGACTGTATGATTGTAGGTTTCACTGAATAAATACACTCGTTGAAAGCCGGAAATATGTTACTTTATTAGCAATAAAAACACATTGAACATTTACAAGAATTAGGTTTCGTAGAGCGGACCTGTTTGCATGCTGCCACGTTGACAGATGAAACGTAAGTGTTTTTGGAATCGGATGCCGGCGAGGCAGTCTACTGCGCACAGTACGAATTCAGCATGCAAGAGAAGCGGCAAAGTTTATAAAGTCCTTAACATACCGCCCGCCTTGGAAAGGGTAACCTTTCAAATAAAACAGTACAAAGTTGACATGTAAAAGCTAGAGTAAAACATGTAACATGAACACACATATCTACAAAGCATAATAGTACATGGATCTTAATCTAGTACAAGAAAACCCGAACAATGGGGAGCCAAAAGGCTTTACGAAAACTGCGCTGAACGCTAACGCACTAGTTCACAACACTAGGTAGCGGGCACAATTTAGCGAAGGATCGCTTCACGATCCCTGACACAGTGTTCACTGACGCCACACGCGTAACGCCGTCAAGGCCAGGGTGCAGCTCGGTGACCCGGCCTAACCTCCACTTCAGAGGGGGTAGATTGTCATCCTTGATGAGGACCATGGAACCAGGCTGGAGGTCCGAAAGATGCGTGCGCCATTTGGTGCGCTGTTGGAGTTCCGAGATGTACTCTTTACTCCATCTTTTCCACACATTCTGGTGAAGTTGTTGTATTCTCTGGTATTTAGACAGCCGAGACTCGACGATCTCAGTAACGTTGGGATCAGGCAATGACACCAACGGACGACCAATCAGGAAATGAGCAGGAGTCAAAGGCTGAAGGTCGTTTGGATCAGAGGACAAAGGGGACAGGGGTCGGGAGTTTAAGGTCGCTTCCACCTGTGCCAACAAAGTGCAAAATTCATCGTAATTTAGACTAGCGTTACCTATAACGCGACGTATGTGATGTTTGGAGGACTTGATTCCGGCCTCCCACAATCCGCCAAAGTGGGGACTGTGCGCGGGTATAAAATGCCAAGCTACTCCGTCGTTCGCGACTGATTCGGAAATAGAAGGGTTTTGTTCCGCGAGAAAATTGCCTAATTCGATTAACTCGGAATTAGCGCCTACAAAGTTAGTGCCGTTGTCTGAGTAGACATGGAGCGGTTTGCCTCGTCGAGCCACAAACCGGCGAAAAGCCATTAAGAAAGCTTCAGTAGAAAGATCAGCGACCAATTCAAGGTGCACTGCCTTTGTGATAAAACAATAAGCTGTAACTCGTTGTAAGCGAGCGAAGCTTGAATACTGATTGAACGGAAATGGTTCAACAGAGGTTACAGGAAGACTCTGAACTTCTTTTTTGAATTCTGGAAGCTCAGCACGAACATGTTTGGAAGCAGGCCAAGATGCCTCGCCTTCGCTTAGCCAGGTGGGACCATGCCACCAAAGGCTTAACAGACCCAGCGGGTCAAATATCTGCGATCTTTCAGACAAGATGCTACGCTTGGTAGCCTTACTACTTGTAGAATTTGAAATATGGGATATTTCAGACAAGCTGCTACGATTGGTAGCCTTACCACTTGTAGAATCTGAAATATGGGATATTTCAGACAAGCTGCTACGATTGGTAGCCTTACCACTTGTAGAATCTGAAATATTGAACATGGAAGTAGGCCAAGATGCCTCACTTTCGCTTAGCCAGGTGGGACCGTGCCACCAAAGGCTTGACAGACCCAGCGGGTCAACTATCTGGGAAATTTCAGACAAGCTGCTACGATTGGTAGCCTTACTACTTGTAGAATCTGAAATCTGGGATATTTCAGGCAAGATGCTACGCGTGGTAGCCTTACTACTTGCAGAATCTGAAATCTTCTCTACTGATAAGAATCTTTTCTGCGCGATTTGCAATGAATCGCCCAGTACCTCTACAGGTTCCTTGAGAGGGATAGAGACAACGAATCGACCATTCGCTTCTAGTTGAGTATTTTGCACGAAATGTGCCTCACAGGCGTTCTCTTCATTTGTGCGAACCTTTTCCTCTGGGTAATGTTCGAGTTGCCAAAACCTTGCAATGGGATCAGAAGCATCCTCGATCGTGCTAAGATTGCACTGTACAGGGTACGCAGAAGGGGGGCCTGTGGGGCCAGAAACAATCCAACCAAAACGAGTCTTTTGGAGGATGGGAAGATTTGGGCCTAGACCAATTTGTCCAATACAAAGGAGCTGCCAGAAAATGGGCGAACCAATCAGAATGTCGATGGTGCCCGGTTGGTCGTAGGACAGATCTGATAACTTGATGTTATCAGGAACCTTGAAGCTGTTTCGCTGGACGCGAAAACTTGGGGTAACACCCGTAATCTCATCGAGAACAAGACAGGATAGTCCAATGCCGTATGAAGTGTGAGGGGCTTGCAGCTTGATATCACACCTAGCCTTGATTTGAGAAGTGGCTTTACTTAAGCCAGAAACAGTAACGTTGACTTCGCGAGTTGGAAGCTTCAACCTTTTACACAGATCTGAACGTATGAAGTTCGATTGGGAACCGGAATCCAGCAGGATTCGCACAACATGAGGCGTACCATCATCAGCGATGAGTTTAGCGGTAGCCGTAGGTAAGAGTACCTGAAAAACATTCGAACAGAATGCCGAAATCGATTGGTTTAGTTCAACAGGGGTTTCTGCCGACATCGCAGATCCTGGTTGACTAGAAGAAGCGTTCTGAGGCTTATCCTCATGAAGAAGTGTGTTGTGCCTTGATTTGCACTTTCTACACGTATATTTGGAGCTACAAAGGCTCGATAGGTGACCCCGAGTTAGGCAATTAAAGCATACGCGGAGCTCTTTTGCCTTTGACTTTCTGTCAAGAACAGACATCTTGACAAACTTATCGCATTTGTACAAGGAATGAGATCCTTTACAAAGTGGACACGAAGGGGTACCCGACACAAATGATTTAGAATGTACCTTGGAAGAACTTTCGGGTACAAGCTTAACATTTTTTACTTCCAGAGTTTCTAGAAGATTTGCTGTATTTTGTAAGAATTCCTTGAACTCATCAAGATTAGGCAGGTCAGAACTTGACCGGTTTCTAAGGACCTCCCATTTACGAAATGTAGTGGGGTCCAGTTTTTTAGAAACTACATAAATTATAACAAAATCAAGAAGCTCGCTTTCGGTAGCTAATGATTTAATTGCTGCAAAATGCTTGAATAACATATCGCTAATCGTACGTAATTTAGTTGCAGATTCCTTACTGCAAGATTCGAGTTCAAATATAGCCTTGAGGTGGTTATGAACCAGAATTTTTGGATCATTGTATCGATTGCACAATGCCTCCCAAGCTAGAGTATAATTACCCGCAGTAAACTCTAAACTTTTTATAATTTGGCTTGCATCACCCTGTAAACTAGCCTTTAAGTAATGCAGCTTTTGAATATTAGTTAACGCTTGATTCTCATGAATTAAACTAATAAAAATCTCACGAAACTCTAACCATTCTGAAACGTTCCCTGAATATTTGGGAATTGAAATGGCAGGAAGGCGTACAGCTTGATTATTGCAATGTGAACTGCAATTTGAATGCGTTGATCTTACGCTACCATTAGGAGATCCAGAACGATCTGGTGCAACATCAGACTGTTTGTTGTATTCATTAATCAAATATTCAGCTTGTGAAATTGCAAAATAATAAGAATCCTCAAATTCAACTTGTTGCTGCATTTCAGATTCTGTATCCTCACTGGTTTCTAAAATTTGTTCATGAACCGCATAATATTCCGATAACAAGGTGGCTGTATCATTCAATCTTTTTTGCAATTGAATAATCTGAGCGCTAGATAAGAATTGATCTTCATCATGAATTTTTTGCAAAGATTGAACATGATTTGAAAAACGCGTAAGCTTGCCTTTGATAGAGCCACGTGCTCTTACAAGCGAATCCATAATTGTTGAGATTAAAACAATTTAACCGATCGAACTAACTTTTCGTACGCCTCTGGCGTGAATTTTGTACGCTTCTGGTACGCGGACCCAACGGGTCAACTATCTGTGATATTTCAGGCAAGATGCCACGCGCGGTAGCCTTACTACTTGCAGAATCTGAAATATTCTTTAATGATAAAACCCTTTCGCACGCCTCTGGCGCGAATTTGTTTATACCGCAGACAGCGCTTGCTAAAAACGCGAGAAAACTTGTCGCTTACGACGCAGAAAACGACCCCGGTTCAACGGAATGAATCACGACGCGGATGGCCGTGTACTACGCAAGACCAAATTGCTCCACGAACGCGAGACTGTTTTAACGACGCAAACGGCTCTGCAATTTGAAAATGCAGGGGTTATCGCTAACAAACGTAATAGCTTGGCATTTCACGCAATTAAAATGTTTATATGACTCATAAACCATTTGTTTACGCAATAATACGCAGCTGAAATTATGCACACATGCAAACACAGACGAAATAAACCAAATTTATGCATAGGAAAATCAGGCTTACATTTGATATTGGTGTGCCGCCTTGCCGGTTTTCTGTTCCTACTACCGTCTGGCTAGCAGCTGCAATGCCCACGTGCACGAATCTTGGCGTTGATAGCACCGTCTGCTGTCTTCCTTCCTCTCGTTGCGGGCACCGCATGTGCCCTCTTCGTTCCACGCGTTGTTGCGAAATTGGAACGCTGCTCCTTGCGGTCGATTGCATGCGATGCAATACACAACTGAATATGCTTTGTACTTGCCTATGACCAATGTTGTCGAATGCTGTCGCTGTTTTGGACTCGCACTGACCTAATGTGGTTTAAATCCGGCTCGAAGGACCAATGTTTGAGCACTAATCAGGATCGAAGGTACAATGTTTGTAGCCTTCTCAGTTTTTCGCTATCTGGAAAACCGCTGATCGCCAGCTCGCCTTGGAATTTGTGGACTGTATGATTGTAGGTTTCACTGAATAAATACACTCGTTGAAAGCCGGAAATATGTTACTTTATTAGCAATAAAAACACATTGAACATTTACAAGAATTAGGTTTCGTAGAGCGGACCTGTTTGCATGCTGCCACGTTGACAGATGAAACGTAAGTGTTTTTGGAATCGGATGCCGGCGAGGCAGTCTACTGCGCACAGTACGAATTCAGCATGCAAGAGAAGCGGCAAAGTTTATAAAGTCCTTAACATAACTATTTAGGCATTTAAGCATTTATACTTTAATACATTTAGGCATTTAGACACTTAGGCATTTATACATTTATTCATATAGGCAATTAGTCATTTAGACACGTAGGCTCTCATCCCTTTAGGCATTTAGGCATTTAGGCATTTAGGCATTTAACCATTTAGGCATTTAGGCATTTAGGCATTTACGCAGTTAGGCATTTAGGCATTTAGGCATTTAGACATTTAGGCATTTATACATTTATTCATTTAGGCAATTAGGCATTTAGACACGTAGGCTCTCATCCGTTTAGGCATTTTGACATTTAAGAATTTATACATTTATTTATTTAGGCAATTAGGCATTTAGAGACGTAGGCTCTCATCCGTTTAGGCATTTAGATATTTAAGCATTTAGGCATTTTTCCATTTAGAAATTTAGGCATTTAGGCATTTAAGCAGTTAGGCATTTAGGCATTTAGGCATTTAGACATTTAGGCATTTATACATTTAACCAATTAGGCATTTTGGTATTTAGGCATTTACGCATTTATACTTTTATACATTTAGGCATTTAGGCATTTAGACACTTATTCACTTATACATTTATTTATTTAGGCATTTAGGCATTTAGACACGTAGGCTCTCATCCGTTTAGGCATTTAGGCATTTAAGCATTTAACCATTTAGGCATTTAGGCATTTAGGCATTTACGCAGTTAGGCATTTGGGCATTTAGGCATTAAACATTTAGGCATTTATACATGTAACCATTTAGGCATTTAGGCGTTTAGGCATTTACGCAGTTAGGCATTTAGGCATTTAGGCATTTAGACATTTAGCCATTTATACATTTGACCATTTAGGCATTTAGGTATTTAGGCATTTACGCAATTACGCATTAAGCATTTGAGCATTTAGACATTTATACATTTAGGCATTTAACTATTTAGGCATTTAGGCATTTAGACACTTAGGCATTTATACATTTATTCATTTAGGCAATCAGGCATTTAGACACGAAAGCTCTCATCCGCTTAGGCATTTAGGCATTTAGGCATTTAGGCATTTAACCATTTAGGCATTTAGGCATTTAGGCACTTATACATTTAACCATTTAGGCATTTAGGCATTTAGGCATTTAGGCATTTAACCATTTAGGCATTTAGACATTTAGGCATTTATACACTTAACCATTTAGGCAATTAGGCATTTAGGCATTTACGCATTTAACCTTTTAGCATTTAGGCATTTACGCATTTAGGTATTTACGCAGATAAGCATTTAGGCATTTATTCACATAGGCATTTAGGCATTTATACATTTATACATTTAGGCATTTAACCATTTAGGCATTTACGCAGTTAGTCATTTAGGGATTTAGGCATTTGGACATTTAGGCATTTATACATTTAACCATTTAGGCATTTAGGCATTTAGGCATTTACGCAATTACGCATTAAGCATTTAAGCATTTAGACCTTTATACATTTAGGCATTTAACTATTTAGGCATTTAAGCATTTATACTTTAATACATTTAGGCATTTAGACACTTAGGCATTTATACATTTATTCATATAGGCAATTAGTCATTTAGACACGTAGGCTCTCATCCCTTTAGGCATTTAGGCATTTAGGCATTTAACCATTTAGGCATTTAGGCATTTAGGCATTTACGCAGTTAGGCATTTAGGCATTTAGGCATTTAGACATTTAGGCATTTATACATTTATTCATTTAGGCAATTAAGCATTTAGACACGTAGGCTCTCATCCGTTTAGGCATTTTGATATTTAAGAATTTATACATTTATTTATTTAGGCAATTAGGCATTTAGAGACGTAGGCTCTCATCCGTTTAGGCATTTAGATATTTAAGCATTTAGGCATTTTACCATTTAGAAATTTAGGCATTTAGGCATTTACGCAGTTAGGCATTTAGGCATTTAGGCATTTAGACATTTAGGCATTTATACATTTAAGCATTTAGGCATTTAGACACTTAAGCATTTATATATTTATTCATTTAGATATTTAGGCATTTATGCATTAGGCATTTAACCATTTAGGCATTTAGGCATTTAGGCATTTACGCAGTTAGGCATTTAGGCATTTAGGCATTTAGACATTTAGGCATTTATACACTTAACCATTTAGGCATTTAGGCATTTAGGCATTTACGCATTTAACCTTTTAGGCATATAGGCATTTAGGCATTTAGGCATTTACGCAGATAGGCATTTAGGCATTTAGGCACATAGACATTTAGGCATTTATACATTTATACATTTAGGCATTTAACCATTTAGGCATTTACGCAGTTAGTCATTTAGGGATTTAGGCATTTAGACATTTAGGCATTTATACATTTAACCATTTAGGCATTTAGACATTTAGGCATTTACGCATTTATACTTTTATACATTTAGGCATTTAGGCATTTAGGCACTTAGGCTTTATACATTTATTCATTTAGGAATTTAGGAATTTAGGCATTTACGCAGTTAGGCATCTAGGCATTTAGGCATTTAGACATTTAGGCATTTATACATATAACCATTTAGGCATTTAGGCATTTAGGCATTTAGGAATTTAACCATTTAGGCATTTTGGTATTTAGGCATTTACGCATTTATACTTTTATACATTTAGGCATTTAGGCATTTAGACACTTAGGCACTTATACATTTATTTATTTAGGCATTTACGCATTTAGACACGTAGGCTCTCATCCGTTTAGGCATTTAGGCATTTAAGCATTTAACCATTTAGGCATTTAGGCATTTAGGCATTTACGCAGTTAGGCATTTGGGCATTTAGGCATTAAACATTTAGGCATTTATACATGTAACCATTTAGGCATTTAGGCGTTTAGGCATTTACGCAGTTAGGCATTTAGGCATTTAGGCATTTAGACATTTAGCCATTTATACATTTGACCATTTAGGCATTTAGGTATTTAGGCATTTACGCAATTACGCATTAAGCATTTGAGCATTTAGACATTTATACATTTAGGCATTTAACTATTTAGGCATTTAGGCATTTAGACACTTAGGCATTTATACATTTATTCATTTAGGCAATCAGGCATTTAGACACGAAAGCTCTCATCCGCTTAGGCATTTAGGCATTTAGGCATTTAGGCATTTAACCATTTAGGCATTTAGGCATTTAGGCACTTATACATTTAACCATTTAGGCATTTAGGCATTTAGGCATTTAGGCATTTAACCATTTAGGCATTTAGACATTTAGGCATTTATACACTTAACCATTTAGGCAATTAGGCATTTAGGCATTTACGCATTTAACCTTTTAGCATTTAGGCATTTACGCATTTAGGTATTTACGCAGATAAGCATTTAGGCATTTATTCACATAGGCATTTAGGCATTTATACATTTATACATTTAGGCATTTAACCATTTAGGCATTTACGCAGTTAGTCATTTAGGGATTTAGGCATTTGGACATTTAGGCATTTATACATTTAACCATTTAGGCATTTAGGCATTTAGGCATTTACGCAATTACGCATTAAGCATTTAAGCATTTAGACCTTTATACATTTAGGCATTTAACTATTTAGGCATTTAAGCATTTATACTTTAATACATTTAGGCATTTAGACACTTAGGCATTTATACATTTATTCATATAGGCAATTAGTCATTTAGACACGTAGGCTCTCATCCCTTTAGGCATTTAGGCATTTAGGCATTTAACCATTTAGGCATTTAGGCATTTAGGCATTTACGCAGTTAGGCATTTAGGCATTTAGGCATTTAGACATTTAGGCATTTATACATTTATTCATTTAGGCAATTAAGCATTTAGACACGTAGGCTCTCATCCGTTTAGGCATTTTGATATTTAAGAATTTATACATTTATTTATTTAGGCAATTAGGCATTTAGAGACGTAGGCTCTCATCCGTTTAGGCATTTAGATATTTAAGCATTTAGGCATTTTACCATTTAGAAATTTAGGCATTTAGGCATTTACGCAGTTAGGCATTTAGGCATTTAGGCATTTAGACATTTAGGCATTTATACATTTAAGCATTTAGGCATTTAGACACTTAAGCATTTATATATTTATTCATTTAGATATTTAGGCATTTATGCATTAGGCATTTAACCATTTAGGCATTTAGGCATTTAGGCATTTACGCAGTTAGGCATTTAGGCATTTAGGCATTTAGACATTTAGGCATTTATACACTTAACCATTTAGGCATTTAGGCATTTAGGCATTTACGCATTTAACCTTTTAGGCATATAGGCATTTAGGCATTTAGGCATTTACGCAGATAGGCATTTAGGCATTTAGGCACATAGACATTTAGGCATTTATACATTTATACATTTAGGCATTTAACCATTTAGGCATTTACGCAGTTAGTCATTTAGGGATTTAGGCATTTAGACATTTAGGCATTTATACATTTAACCATTTAGGCATTTAGACATTTAGGCATTTACGCATTTATACTTTTATACATTTAGGCATTTAGGCATTTAGGCACTTAGGCTTTATACATTTATTCATTTAGGAATTTAGGAATTTAGGCATTTACGCAGTTAGGCATCTAGGCATTTAGGCATTTAGACATTTAGGCATTTATACATATAACCATTTAGGCATTTAGGCATTTAGGCATTTAGGAATTTAACCATTTAGGCATTTTGGTATTTAGGCATTTACGCATTTATACTTTTATACATTTAGGCATTTAGGCATTTAGACACTTAGGCACTTATACATTTATTTATTTAGGCATTTACGCATTTAGACACGTAGGCTCTCATCCGTTTAGGCATTTAGGCATTTAAGCATTTAACCATTTAGGCATTTAGGCATTTAGGCATTTACGCAGTTAGGCATTTAGGCATTTAGGCATTTAGACATTTAGGCATTTATACATTTAACCATTTAAGCATTTAGGCATTTAGGCATTGAGGCATTTAACCATTTAGGCATTTAGGCGTTTAGGCATTTACGCAGTTAGGCATTTAGGCATTTAGGCATTTAGACATTTAGGCATTTATACATTTGACCATTTAGGCATTTAGGTATTTAGGCATTTACGCAATTACGCATTAAACATTTAAGCATTTAGACATTTATACATTTAGGCATTTAACCATTTAGGCATTTAGTTATTTAGACACGTAGGCTCTCATCCGCTTAGGCATTTAGGCATTTAGGCATTTAGGCATTTAACCATTTAGGCATTTAGGCATTTAGGCATTTATACATCTAACCATTTAGGCATTTAGACATTTAGGCATTTAGGCATTTAACCATTTGGGCATTTAGGCATTTAGGCATTTACGCAGTTAGGCATTTAGGCATTTAGGCATTTAACTATTTAGGTATTTAGACACGTAGGCTCTCATCCGTTTAGGCATTTAGTCATTTACGCAATTACGCATTAAGCATTTAAGTATTTAGACATTTATACATTTAGGCATTTAACCATTTAGGCATCTATACTTTTATACATTTAGGCATTTAGGCATTTAGACACTTAGTCATTTGTACATTTATTCATTTAGGCAATTAGGCATTTAGACACGTAGGCTCTCATCTGTTTAGGCATTTAGACATTTAGGCATTTAGGCATTTAACCATTTAGGCATTTATACATTTAGGCATTTACGCAGTTAGGCATTTAGGCATTTAGGCATTTAGACATTTAGGCATTTATACATTTAACCATTTAGGCATTTAGGCATTTAGGCATTGACACATTTATACTTTTATACATTTAGGCATTTAAGCATTTAGACACTCCGGCATTTATACATCTATTCATTTAGGCATTTAAGCATTTAGGCATTTACGCAGTTAGGCATTTAGGCATTTAAGCATTTAGACATTTAGGAATTTATACATATAACCATTTAGGCATTTAGGCATTTAGGCATTTAACCTTTAGGCATTTTGGTATTTAGGCATTTACACATTTATACTTTTATACATTTAAGCATTTAAGCATTTAGACACTTAGGCATTTATACATTTATTCATTTAGACATTTAGGCATTTAGACAAGTAAACTCTCATCCGTTTAGGCATTTAGGCATTTAGGCATTAGGCATTTAACCATTTAGGCATTTAGACACTTAGGCATTTATACATTTATTCATTTAGACATTTAGGCATTTAGACAAGTAAACTCTCATTCGTTTAGGCATTTAGGCATTTAGGCATTAGGCATTTAACCATTTAGGCATTTAGGCATTTAGGCATTTACGCAGTTAGGCATTTAGGCATTTAGGCATTTAGACATTTAGGCATTTATACACTTAACCATTTAGGCATTTAGGCATTTAGGCATTTAACCTTTTAGGCATTTAGGCATTTAGGCACTTATACATTTAACCATTTAGGCATTTAGACATTTAGGCATTTAGGCATTTAACCATTTAGGCATTTAGACATTTAGGCATTTATATACTTAACCATTTAGGCAATTAGGCATTTAGGCATTTACGCATTTAACCTTTTAGGCATTTAGGCATTTAGGCATTTAGATATTTACGCAGATAGGCATTTAGGCATTTATTCACATAGACATTTAGGCATTTATACATTTATACATTTAGGCATTTAACCATTTAGGCATTTACGCAGTTAGTCATTTAGGGATTTAGGCATTTAGACATTTAGGCATTTATACATTTAACCATTTAGGCATTTAGGCATTTAGGCATTTACGCAATTACGCATTAAGCATTTAAGCATTTAGACCTTTATACATTTAGGCATTTAAGCATTTATACTTTAATACATTTAATCATTTAGACACTTAGGCATTTATACATTTATTCATATAGGCAATTAGTCATTTAGACACGTAGGCTCTCATCCCTTTAGGCATTTAGGCATTTAGGCATTTAACCATTTAGGCATTTAGGCATTTAGGCATTTACGCAGTTAGGCATTTAGGCATTTAGGCATTTAGACATTTAGGCATTTATACATTTATTCATTTAGGCAATTAGGCATTTAGACACGTAGGCTCTCATCCGTTTAGGCATTTTGACATTTAAGAATTTATACATTTATTTATTTAGGCAATTAGGCATTTAGAGACGTAGGCTCTCATCCGTTTAGGCATTTAGATATTTAAGCATTTAGGCATTTTACCATTTAGAAATTTAGGCATTTATTCATTTAAGCAGTTAGGCATTTAGGCATTTAGGCATTTAGACATTTAGGCATTTATACATTTAACCATTTAGGCATTTTGGTATTTAGGCATTTACGCATTTATACTTTTATACATTTAGGCATTTAGGCATTTAGACGCTTATTCACTTATACATTTATTTATTTAGGCATTTAGGCATTTAGACACGTAGGCTCTCATCCGTTTAGGCATTTAGGCATTTAAGCATTTAACCATTTAGGCATTTAGGCATTTAGGCATTTACGCAGTTAGGCATTTGGGCATTTAGGCATTAAACATTTAGGCATTTATACATGTAACCATTTAGGCATTTAGGCATTTAGTCATTTTACCATTTAGGCATTTAGGCGTTTAGGCATTTACGCAGTTAGGCATTTAGGCATTTAGGCATTTAGACATTTAGCCATTTATACATTTGACCATTTAGGCATTTAGGTATTTAGGCATTTACGCAATTACGCATTAAGCATTTGAGCATTTAGACATTTATACATTTAGGCATTTAACTATTTAGGCATTTAGGCATTTAGACACTTAGGCATTTATACATTTATTCATTTAGGCAATCAGGCATTTAGACACGAAAGCTCTCATCCGCTTAGGCATTTAGGCATTTAGGCATTTAGGCATTTAACCATTTAGGCATTTAGGCATTTAGGCACTTATACATTTAACCATTTAGGCATTTAGGCATTTAGGCATTTAGGCATTTAACCATTTAGGCATTTAGACATTTAGGCATTTATACACTTAACCATTTAGGCAATTAGGCATTTAGGCATTTACGCATTTAACCTTTTAGCATTTAGGCATTTACGCATTTAGGTATTTACGCAGATAAGCATTTAGGCATTTATTCACATAGACATTTAGGCATTTATACATTTATACATTTAGGCATTTAACCATTTAGGCATTTACGCCGTTAGTCATTTAGGGATTTAGGCATTTAGACATTTAGGCATTTATACATTTAACCATTTAGGCATTTAGGCATTTAGGCATTTACGCAATTACGCATTAAGCATTTAAGCATTTAGACCTTTATACATTTAGGCATTTAACTATTTAGGCATTTAAGCATTTATACTATAATACATTTAGGCATTTAGACACTTAGGCATTTATACATTTATTCATATAGGCAATTAGTCATTTAGACACTTAGGCTCTCATCCCTTTAGGCATTTAGGCATTTAGGCATTTAGGCATTTAACCATTTAGGCATTTAGGCATTTAGGCATTTACGCAGTTAGGCATTTAGGCATTTAGGCATTTAGACATTTAGGCATTTATACACTTATTCATTTAGGCAATTAAGCATTTAGACACGTAGGCTCTCATCCGCTTAGGCATTTTGATATTTAAGAATTTATACATTTATTTATTTAGGCAATTAGGCATTTAGAGACGTAGGCTCTCATCCGTTTAGGCATTTAGATATTTAAGCATTTAGGCATTTTACCATTTGGAAATTTAGGCATTTAGGCATTTACGCAGTTAGGCATTTAGGCATTTAGGCATTTAGACATTTAGGCATTTATACATTTAACCATTTAGGCATTTAGATATTTAAGCATTTAGGCATTTTACCATTTAGAAATTTAGGCATTTAGGCATTTACGCAGTTAGGCATTTAGGCATTTAGGCATTTAGACATTTAAGCATTTATACTTTAATACATTTAGGCATTTAGACACTTAGGCATTTATACATTTATTCATATAGGCAATTAGTCATTTAGACACGTAGGCTCTCATCCCTTTAAGCATTTAGGCATTTAGGCATTTAGGCATTTAACCATTTAGGCATTTAGGCATTTAGGCATTCACGCAGTTAGGCATTTAGGCATTTAGGCATTTAGACATTTAGGCATTTATACATTTATTCATTTAGGCAATTAGGCATTTAGACACGTAGGCTCTCATCCGTTTAGGCATTTTGACATTTAAGCATTTATACATTTATTTATTTAGGCAATTAGGCATTTAGAGACGTAGGCTCTCATCCGTTTAGGCATTTAGACATTTAAGCATTTAGGCATTTTACCATTTAGAAATTTAGGCATTTAGGCATTTACGCAGTTAGGCATTTAGGCATTTATGCATTTAGACATTTAGGCATTTATACATTTAACCATTTAGGCATTTAGGCATTTAGGCATTTACACATTTATACTTTTATAAATTTAGGCATTTAAGCATTTAGACACTTAGGCACTTATACATTTATTCATTTAATCATTTAGGCATTTAGGCATTTACGCAGATAGGCATTTAGGCATTTAAGCATTTAGACGTTTAGGCATTTATACATATAACAATTTAGGCATTTATTCATTTAGGCATTTAGTCATTTAACCATTTAGGCATTTTGGTATTTAGGCATTTACGCACTTATACTTTTATACATTTAAGCATTTAGGCATTTAGACACTTAAGCATTTATATATTTATTCATTTAGATATTTAGGCATTTATGCATTAGGCATTTAACCATTTAGGCATTTAGGCATTTAGGCATTTACGCAGTTAGGCATTTAGGCATTTAGGCATTTAGACATTTAGGCATTTATACACTTAACCATTTAGGCATTTAGGCATTTAGGCATTTACGCATTTAACCTTTTAGGCATATAGGCATTTAGGCATTTAGGCATTTACGCAGATAGGCATTTAGGCATTTAGGCACATAGACATTTAGGCATTTATACATTTATACATTTAGGCATTTAACCATTTAGGCATTTACGCAGTTAGTCATTTAGGGATTTAGGCATTTAGACATTTAGGCATTTATACATTTAACCATTTAGGCATTTAGACATTTAGGCATTTACGCATTTATACTTTTATACATTTAGGCATTTAGGCATTTAGGCACTTAGGCTTTATACATTTATTCATTTAGGAATTTAGGAATTTAGGCATTTACGCAGTTAGGCATCTAGGCATTTAGGCATTTAGACATTTAGGCATTTATACATATAACCATTTAGGCATTTAGGCATTTAGGCATTTAGGAATTTAACCATTTAGGCATTTTGGTATTTAGGCATTTACGCATTTATACTTTTATACATTTAGGCATTTAGGCATTTAGACACTTAGGCACTTATACATTTATTTATTTAGGCATTTACGCATTTAGACACGTAGGCTCTCATCCGTTTAGGCATTTAGGCATTTAAGCATTTAACCATTTAGGCATTTAGGCATTTAGGCATTTACGCAGTTAGGCATTTAGGCATTTAGGCATTTAGACATTTAGGCATTTATACATTTAACCATTTAAGCATTTAGGCATTTAGGCATTGAGGCATTTAACCATTTAGGCATTTAGGCGTTTAGGCATTTACGCAGTTAGGCATTTAGGCATTTAGGCATTTAGACATTTAGGCATTTATACATTTGACCATTTAGGCATTTAGGTATTTAGGCATTTACGCAATTACGCATTAAACATTTAAGCATTTAGACATTTATACATTTAGGCATTTAACCATTTAGGCATTTAGGTATTTAGACACGTAGGCTCTCATCCGCTTAGGCATTTAGGCATTTAGGCATTTAGGCATTTAACCATTTAGGCATTTAGGCATTTAGGCATTTATACATCTAACCATTTAGGCATTTAGACATTTAGGCATTTAGGCATTTAACCATTTGGGCATTTAGGCATTTAGGCATTTACGCAGTTAGGCATTTAGGCATTTAGGCATTTAACTATTTAGGTATTTAGACACGTAGGCTCTCATCCGTTTAGGCATTTAGTCATTTACGCAATTACGCATTAAGCATTTAAGTATTTAGACATTTATACATTTAGGCATTTAACCATTTAGGCATCTATACTTTTATACATTTAGGCATTTAGGCATTTAGACACTTAGTCATTTGTACATTTATTCATTTAGGCAATTAGGCATTTAGACACGTAGGCTCTCATCTGTTTAGGCATTTAGACATTTAGGCATTTAGGCATTTAACCATTTAGGCATTTATACATTTAGGCATTTACGCAGTTAGGCATTTAGGCATTTAGGCATTTAGACATTTAGGCATTTATACATTTAACCATTTAGGCATTTAGGCATTTAGGCATTTACACATTTATACTTTTATACATTTAGGCATTTAAGCATTTAGACACTCCGGCATTTATACATCTATTCATTTAGGCATTTAAGCATTTAGGCAATTACGCAGTTAGGCATTTAGGCATTTAAGCATTTAGACATTTAGGAATTTATACATATAACCATTTAGGCATTTAGGCATTTAGGCATTTAACCTTTAGGCATTTTGGTATTTAGGCATTTACACATTTATACTTTTATACATTTAAGCATTTAAGCATTTAGACACTTAGGCATTTATACATTTATTCATTTAGACATTTAGGCATTTAGACAAGTAAACTCTCATCCGTTTAGGCATTTAGGCATTTAGGCATTAGGCATTTAACCATTTAGGCACTTAGACACTTAGGCATTTATACATTTATTCATTTAGACATTTAGGCATTTAGACAAGTAAACTCTCATCCGTTTAGGCATTTAGGCATTTAGGCATTAGGCATTTAACCATTTAGGCAATTAGGCATTTAGGCATTTACGCAGTTAGGCATTTAGGCATTTAGGCATTTAGACATTTAGGCATTTATACACTTAACCATTTAGGCATTTAGGCATTTAGTCATTTGTACATTTATTCATTTAGGCAATTAGGCATTTAGACACGTAGGCTCTCATCTGTTTAGGCATTTAGACATTTAGGCATTTAGGCATTTAACCATTTAGGCATTTATACATTTAGGCATTTACGCAGTTAGGCTTTTAGGCATTTAGGCATTTAGACATTTAGGCATTTATACATTTAACCATTTAGGCATTTAGGCATTTAGGCATTTACACATTTATACTTTTATACATTTAGGCATTTAAGCATTTAGACACTCCGGCATTTATACATCTATTCATTTAGGCATTTAAGCATTTAGGCATTTACGCAGTTAGGCATTTAGGCATTTAAGCATTTAGACATTTAGGAATTTATACATATAACCATTTAGGCATTTAGGCATTTAGGCATTTAACCTTTAGGCATTTTGGTATTTAGGCATTTACACATTTATACTTTTATACATTTAAGCATTTAAGCATTTAGACACTTAGGCATTTATACATTTATTCATTTAGACATTTAGGCATTTAGACAAGGTAACTCTCATCCGTTTAGGCATTTAGGCATTTAGGCATTAGGCATTTAACCATTTAGGCATTTAGACACTTAGGCATTTATACATTTATTCATTTAGACATTTAGGCATTTAGACAAGTAAACTCTCATCCGTTTAGGCATTTAGGCATTTAGGCATTAGGCATTTAACCATTTAGGCATTTAGGCATTTAGGCATTTACGCAGTTAGGCATTTAGGCATTTAGGCATTTAGACATTTAGGCATTTATACACTTAACCATTTAGGCATTTAGGCATTTAGGCACTTAACCTTTTAGGCATTTAGGCATTTAGGCATTTACGCAGTTAGGCATTTAGGCATTTAGGCACATAGACATTTAGGCATTTATACATTTAACCATTTAGGCATTTAGGTGTTTAGGCATTTACGCAATTACGCATTAAGCATTTAAGCATTTAGACATTTATACATTTAGGCATTTAACCATTTAGGCATTTAGGCATTTAGGCATTTACGCATTTATTCTTTTATACATTTAGGCATTTAGGCATTTAGGCACTTAGGCATTTATACATTTAACCATGTAGGCATTTAGGCATTTAAGCATTTATACTTTTATACATTTAGGCATTTAGGCATTTAGGCACTTAGGCATTTATACTTTTATTCATTTAGGCATTTAGGCATTTAGGCATTTACGTAGTTAGACATTTAGGCATTTAGGCATTTAGGTGTTTAGGCATTTACGCAATTACGCATTAAGCATTTAAGCATTTAGACATTTTACATTTAGGCATTTAACCATTTAGGCATTTACGCAGTTAGGCTTTTAGGGATTTAGGCATTTAGACACTTAGGCATTTATACATTTAACCATTTAGGCATTTAGGCATTTAGGCATTTACGCATTTATACTTTTATACATTTATTCATTTAGGCATTTAGGCATTTAGGCATTTACGCAGTTAGGCATTTAGGCATTTAGGCATTTAGACATTTAGGCATTTATACATATAGCCATTTAGGCATTTAGGCATTTAGGCATTTAGAAATTTAACCATTTAGGCATTTTGGTATTTAGGCATTTACGCATTTATACTTTTATACATTTAAGCATTTAGGCATTTAGACACTTATTCACTTATACATTTATTTATTTAGGCATTTAGGCATTTAGACACGTAGGCTCTCATCCGTTTAGGCATTTAGGCATTTAAGCATTTAACCATTTAGGCATTTAGGCATTTAGGCATTTACGCAGTTAGGCATTTGGGCATTTAGGCATTAAACATTTAGGCATTTATACATGTAACCATTTAGGCATTTAGGCATTTAGTCATTTTACCATTTAGGCATTTAGGCGTTTAGGCATTTACGCAGTTAGGCATTTAGGCATTTAGGCATTTAGACATATAGCCATTTATACATTTGACCATTTAGGCATTTAGGTATTTAGGCATTTACGCAATTACGCATTAAGCATTTGAGCATTTAGACATTTATACATTTAGGCATTTAACTATTTAGGCATTTAGGCATTTAGACACTTAGGCATTTATACATTTATTCATTTAGGCAATCAGGCATTTAGACTCGAAAGCTCTCATCCGCTTAGGCATTTAGGCATTTAGGCATTTAGGCATTTAACCATTTAGGCATTTAGGCATTTAGGCACTTATACATTTAACCATTTAGGCATTTAGGCATTTAGGCATTTAGACATTTAACCATTTAGGCATTTAGACATTTAGGCATTTATATACTTAACCATTTAGGCAATTAGGCATTTAGGCATTTACGCATTTAACCTTTTAGGCATTTAGGCATTTATGTATTTACGCAGATAGGCATTTAGGCATTTATTCACATAGACATTTAGGCATTTATACATTTATACCTTTAGGCATTTAACCATTTAGGCATTTACGCAGTTAGTCATTTAGGGATTTAGGCATTTAGACATTTAGGCATTTATACATTTAACCATTTAGGCATTTAGGCATTTAGGCAATTACGCAATTACGCATTAAGCATTTAAGCATTTAGACCTTTATACATTTAGGCATTTAACTATTTAGGCATTTAAGCATTTATACTTTAATACATTTAGGCATTTATACATTTATTCATATAGGCAATTAGTCATTTAGACACGTAGGCTCTCATCCCTTTAGGCATTTAGGCATTTAGGCATTTAGGCATTTAACCATTTAGGCATTTATGCATTTAGGAATTTACGCAGTTAGGCATTTAGGCATTTAGGCATTTAGACATTTAGGCATTTATACATTTATTCATTTAGGCAATTAGGCATTTAGACACGTAGGCTCTCATCCGTTTAGGCATTTTGACATTTAAGAATTTATACATTTATTTATTTAGGCAATTAGGCATTTAGAGACGTAGGCTCTCATCCGTTTAGGCATTTAGATATTTAAGCATTTAGGCATTTTACCATTTAGAAATTTAGGCATTTAAGCATTTAGACATTTAGGCATTTATACATTTAACCATTTAGGCATTTTGGTATTTAGGCATTTACGCATTTATACTTTTATACATTTAGGCATTTAGGCATTTAGACACTTATTCACTTATACATTTATTTATTTAGGCATTTAGGCATTTAGACACGTAGGCTCTCATCCGTTTAGGCATTTAGGCATTTAAGCATTTAACCATTTAGGCATTTAGGCATTTAGGCATTTACGCAGTTAGGCATTTGGGCATTTAGGCATTAAACATTTAGGCATTTATACATGTAACCATTTAGGCATTTAGGCATTTAGTCATTTTACCATTTAGGCATTTAGGCGTTTAGGCATTTACGCAGTTAGGCATTTAGGCATTTAGGCATTTAGACATTTAGCCATTTATACATTTGACCATTTAGGCATTTAGGTATTTAGGCATTTACGCAATTACGCATTAAGCATTTGAGCATTTAGACATTTATACATTTAGGCATTTAACTATTTAGGCATTTAGACCGATAGCTATATCATCAAACTTTTCTAAAGTTTTTGAAATGATCATCTATAACTACATCTACGCGTCTGTCAAAAGTATCATATCTCCATATCAACACGGATTTGTTGAGAAGCGATCAACAGTAACGAATTTATGCTGTCTTGTTCAATTCACTTCTGAAATTCTTGACAACCAAGGGCAAGTGGATGTAGTCTATACTGATCTTTCAAAGGCTTTTGATCGAATCGATCATGGGCTATTACTTATGAAATTGTACATGTATGGTTTTAGTGTTTCGCTGGTGAGATTGCTGGAATCTTATCTGCTAGATAGGACTCAGATTGTGGAATATAATGGTTACTCTTCTATACCGTTCACTGCTCGGTCTGGTGTACCTCAGGGGTCAAATCTTGGGCCCTTACTATTTCTACTGTTTATTAATGACCTTGGGCTTACTTTGCAATGCGAAACGTTAATGTTTGCGGATGATGTGAAGATATTCACATCAGTTAACACTTCAGTTGATTGTATCAATTTGCAAAGTAATTTAAATCTTCTTCGTGAATGGTGTACTAATAATAGACTAAATTTAAATGTAGCGAAATGTAAAGTTGTAACCTTTTCAAGGAAAGACATGCCTGTAATTTTTGATTACACTGTTGGTGGTAGCAAGTTAGATAGGTGTTATGAGATAAAAGATCTTGGTGTCATTTTTGACAGTGAATTGTCATTTAATACGCATATTGTGCAAATGGTATCATCTGCCAATAAAATGTTGGGTTACATAATGCGAAATTCTAAACAATTTTCTAATATAAGTACCATTATAACATTATTTTTTTCACTTGTACGATCGCGTCTTGAATATTGCGCCTTAATATGGTCTCCTTACTATGATCGATATAAAGTGCTTATTGAGGGTATTCAACGTAAGTTTTTAAAATACCTTTGGTGTAAAGTGTATGGTTCTTATCCAACCAGGGGGTTTCCAAACGAAGAGCTGTTGGACGCCTTCCATATGTGTTCTCTTGATACTAGACGATCAATAATTGCTTTGACGTTTTTATTTAAATTATTGCGCCACCAAATTGATTGTCCTTCAATTTTGGCAATGGTTAATTTCCATACACCAAGAAGCAATAGTAGATCACAGTGCACTTTTTACCTACAAACAGCTAAAACTAATTTACTATTAAAATCGCCTATATCAGTAATGTGTTCATTATACAATCAAATTTGTGGAAAGTGTGATATCTTTGAATGTACACTAAAATTCTTATTGGAAACATATTATGAATATTCTTAATCTGTTATTTATTTCTAAGTTTACATGTATACCCTATCGTCATAATATCATGATTATTTTTTTTGTAATTTGTCCTTTAATTGGTTCTGCTGTTGGACAATAAATATATTATTATTATTATTATTATTATTATTTAGACACTTAGGCATTTATACATTTATTCATTTAGGCAATCAGGCATTTAGACACGAAAGCTCTCATCCGCTTAGGCATTTAGGCATTTAGGCATTTAGGCATTTAACCATTTAGGCATTTAGGCATTTAGGCACTTATACATTTAACCATTTAGGCATTTAGGCATTTAGGCATTTAGGCATTTAACCATTTAGGCATTTAGACATTTAGGCATTTATACACTTAACCATTTAGGCAATTAGGCATTTAGGCATTTACGCATTTAACCTTTTAGGCATTTAGGCATTTAGGCATTTAGGTATTTACGCAGATAAGCATTTAGGCATTTATTCACATAGACATTTAGGCATTTATACATTTATACATTTAGGCATTTAACCATTTAGGCATTTACGCAGTTAGTCATTTAGGGATTTAGGCATTTAGACATTTAGGCATTTATACATTTAACCATTTAGGCATTTAGGCATTTAGGCATTTACGCAATTACGCATTAAGCATTTAAACATTTAGACCTTTATACATTTAGGCATTTAACTATTTAGCCATTTAAGCATTTATACTTTAATACATTTAGGCATTTAGACACTTAGGCATTTATACATTTATTCATAT